>PVKS010001098.1:0-57509 GCA_004027875.1 Aplodontia rufa | reverse complement strand
CAGATGCTGTGTGCTCCCAGTCTACTTGCTGTTTTGTAAAGCAGAGCCCGGGAAACCTGAGTGTTGGGAACTGCGCTGAAACAGTCACCCGGCTTCACACCGGTGGTCACTTTCCTCATTTCTTCAAATTTCAAAATTCAAGATGGAGTTCCCCCCGAAAGTAGTGCCTCAGCTGCTCCCTGGAGGCTGTGGCCTTCTGGCAGCCTGAGCCTGTTAATGGTCAGCACTCTGACTCCCTCAGAAGTGTGAATTCCTTGAAGTTGGGACTGCACTGCTCCTTTGGGACCACTTGTCCCTACGAGAGGCCTGTAGAGAGAGCTTACACTCAAAGGCCATGCTGGAGCCAGGCACAATCATCCACACTCTGCCACGTCAGACACTGGCTGCACACACACCGTGGGCTCCGCTGCAGTAGAAACACAGTTCACACAAAATGTGTCCTTTAATTTGCGCTTGGCTTTGCTCGTGGGTGATGCATGCTTGGAAATTGCAGATCCGGAATAAAGCTGGTCTCTCAGCTGAGTTATCTTCTTGGTCTCTAACCACTAGAGCAGTGCCTGGCATGGTGGGCCTCAAGAAATGTTTGCAGAGTGAATCAGATGAATCATGTACATTTTCCCTTTTTCTGTCTTGGCTATAAAATCTCAAAGCTAAGTTAGGATTTCAACTGCAACTGTTTATTGTTTTCTGCTAGTGATTCTTCACGTTTAATTTTTTTTTTTTTAAATTTGGGGCTTCTACCTTAGACTTCTGGTTTTATATACATATACAAACATACACATATGTACATATATATTTATCTGTTTATAACTATGTCCTGTTTCTGAAAATAGCTTGTATAAAAACGGGACAAAATAGAGAAGGTTTTCAGTCACAGAAACCCCACTGCAGGAGAGAATACCAACTATTTGGAAGATGTTCCCTGAGCTGGGGTGGGCACTGTGTCTCTGGAGAAGTGGAAGGCTCTGTGGGGCTCAGCGGACGCCCCCAGGTGTGCTGGAGAAGACTCTGGGAGACTGAGGCAGGAGGACCCAGTCTAGGCGCCTTCCTGGGGAAGGACAGAAAGAACCTTTGGGGCACAGAGGTCAGAGGTTCAGGGAGGAAATAAAGCAGAGGGCTACAAATTCACCCAGGCCACTGAGAGGTCACAGGTCTCAGGAGGTAAGTGGGTGGGAAGGATGAAAGGAGAAAGCACATCTGAGTCACAGGTTCTATCGATCACAATACCAGATATGAACCGACCGGAGGGTAAAAACATCATTAGAACTATGAAATTATGTGCGAGATATAGAGGAAACAATTGCCTCAGAATTTGAGTGCAGCCAGGTTCCTGCCTACTCTTTGAAATCTAATACCAAACTTAAAAAAAGGTTCCCAGAAGCATCCAGTACCTCCTTGTAGTTGTGCCTGGGGGAAAAGCATGCAGGGGGAAGTGGAAACAAGGAAAGTTGGTGGGGAGAGTGAGTCAAGGCCAAATGGAGCTGGAGCGATGCCACAGAGTTCCAGTTCCTGAGGAGAGCAAGTTTCAAAGACAAAGGGTGAGCTGGCTTAAGAAAAATTGGTTGTGTAGATCTCAGGGCCTTGGAAAGACCAGACTGATGGGACACCAAGAGATCTGAGGGCTCTGAGCAGCTGTGTAACTCTGGGCAAGTCCCTTCACCAACTCTGAGCCTTGGGACTCAATGAGGCTTGGGAGCTGTAGCAGTGGCTCAGTAGTTGAAGCGCTTGCCTGGCATGTGCAAGGACCTGGGTTCAAACCCCAGCACCACATACACAAACTGTATTGGAAATACAAAAACTAAAACTAAATGAAAAAAATAAACAAAATTGATTCTTTCAAAAAAATTCCCCTTAGCTCTTTGGTTTTCTTTTGTTTGTTGTTGTTTTTTTAAGATAAAGTGGGGCTCTGAGCGGAGCCTGCATCACACAGCTGGCGTCTGGTGGGCCCTGCAGACTCCCACACGGGCTGCTCAGCGGACAGCAACTTCCCCTGCTCTAGGCGCCCACGGGCAGAGGTGAGAGATGAGTGAGATGTCTGTGAGGCTGAATGGCAGTGACTTGTTTTAGGTCTTTCAAAAGATCTAAAATACACACGTAAGAAGATAGTCTCATTCTTCTTCCCCCACAGATGAGCAGATATGAAACGTGACAGAAGGATGGCCCCCATCCCGTCAAGGACTATAACATTTTATCATGCTGACTTTCCTCTCTCTGCCTGACAAAATAGGCACCAACTGGATGCAAGTGACCAGGACATGGGTCCCCACTAGGACATCCTATAGCCTGTTCCCCAAGTCAGCCCACCTACTAGGTCCCTGAAACTGAGGTGCTGGAACCATTAGAGAAAGGGAACCCACAGTGGGTTTTTCTATGGTGGGAGGGTCCTTTCATTCCTAAGAGGTAAATCATGTCACAAAAACAAAAGACTCACCAGGGCTTGCAGCTTAGGACAATGAATGGAGAGCTGGATGAGTGTGCTGTCGGTTATCTGGAGAGAAACACGCTGTGTCAGTGTGGCTTCTACACCAGAACTTAATACCTAATCCTGGCTTCTCCTGAACATGGGAATCAAAAGGTGCAAAAGAGAATTAAAAACTCATCCAAGCACACTCCAGCTGGAAGCTCCTGTCTTCACCAGCAACCTCCAACCTGCCCACTCCTGGAGAGGCACAACTGTTGTTTGGTCCACCTGTGGTGCCCCAAAAGGGGCTTAGGAGAAAGCGACAGAGAGGGATTGGGCAAGAAGGACCCCTAGTATTCTCTCCGGAGTCACTCTATCACTGATACATTAGCTTATTTCTCCCCCAAGTTCTGTGAAAAATAAAATGAGACCTTGTTTTTTATGCCTGGCAAAAGACGTAACCATCTTGAATTTCTTTGCAATTCTACAGTTCTTTCTGATGACTGGAAACAGCTAAAAGTTCACATATCCCACTTCAGGGCCCTAATAAACTCCCAAGCCCCATCACCCACCCTGGGCAAGAGGGTTGGGGCAAGAGGCAGTCTGAATCCCCAGCTGTGTGGTGCCACCAGCAGTGGCTGAGGAGCAGCCCTACAGGGCTGTAGTATCCACTCACCAGGATGCACTCTTCCAGATCCATCTTCTCCAAGTCGTGGCAATTCTGAAAGAGTCCACAAGACATGCCCTGCTGTGTAGGCCAGTGCTGCCTGCACAACACCCTGCCCCTCTGAGTGTGACCCAAGGTCCCTGCTCTCTTCCATGAAGGGGTATGCCCTGTTCCCAGAGCCAGCCAGTGAACTGGCATTTCTGACCTGGTGCCCCTTGAGTCCTAGTCATTTTGAAAATGGAAATAGGGCTCCCTGAAAGCATTTTCTTCTCTCAACCTGGAAAGAACATCTTCCCGTGGTTCACAGACATTTTAATCACGGGTCAGGCTCTGGGAGGACATGGCAAGGGGAGCTCAGCCACACTGAGTGGGGCAGCAGGTGTTGAAGGGTAGGGTAGGAGGAAGAATTGCAGCACCCCTGAAGGACACAGGATCCTGGCAGCAAGCCCAGAAAGGTCCCCCACAGTGATCTTGGTGGTCACTGCAAGAAACATAGAAAAACGGGGCAGAGGGCAGAGCACAGCCTAGTCGGGGAGCTGCAGAGAGGTCAACGGGGTTCTGCGTAGGAATGAGATCTCCAGGGGAAGAAGTTCCTTTCAGGGTAGCTCCACCTGACCAAGTAAGAATGAGGCCTAGGCCCTTTCCAGAACCTTCTACTACATCTTCCTAGATTTTTGGCTAACTGAAAAAAAAATTTAAAATGTTCCCCAGGGGTTGTATTTGACTTTGTGCTTGTCTTTTCTGTGGCTGGTTTTTGCATACCCCAAAACCGTCCCAAGTCATTTCAATTAGGGTGGTGAATTACAGTTTGGTTGCTTTTAAACATCTATGCCTTACCCGAGCTAAAAGTGTAAAGCCTGCATCAGTCAAATGGGAGCATCGGGCAGCCTCCAAAATTCTGGGTAGGGGGCATGCAGGGGAGAAAAAAGTACCAACTGGTTAACAACAGAAGCGTTAGGATGCACGTTCTTGTTCTGCTTTTTTCATATACTTTGCTTCTGGCGATTGCTCTAGGGTTGTAAAACACACTGTTCCAACTGGACAATGGGGAGCATGAGGGTTAGGGATGACCTGCCCAAAGCCCTAGAGTCTCATCCCAAACTTGCACAGTAAATCTTCCCACTCTATCAATACACTGTTCATTTTCAAATATTATTCTAATATTTGGTAACTTTTTTTTTTTTTAAGAGAGAGGGACAGTGAGAGAGAGAGAGAGAAAGCGAGAAACAATTTTATTTAGTTTTTCATGTGGCCTTCGTTGCTCTGAGACTTCGCTGTGTACATGGTGCTGGGGTTTGAACTTGCGTACCTGTGCATGCCAGGCAAGCACCGTAACCACTGAGCCATCACTCCAGCCCCAGATTTTCAAATATTCTAATATTTGGTAACTTTTTTTTTTAAAGAGAGGGGGACAGTGAGAGACAGAAACAATTTTATTTAGTTTTTCCATGTCACCCTTTTAGCTCCAATACTTCGCTGTGTACGTGATGCTGGGGTTCAAACCCACATACTCGCGCATGTGAGGAAAGCACTGTAACAGATGAGCCACCGCTCCAGCCCCTAATATTTGGTAACTTTTAAAACACAATTAAAATGAACTTCTATATAACAAAATCATCTTGAGAAATTTTTTTTTTTTAAAGAGAAAGGGACAGTGAGAGAGACAGAGAAAGAGAGAAACAACTTTAGTTAGTTTATCACATGGCCTTAGTTGCTCCAATACTCAGTTGTGTACATGGTGCTGGGGTTTGAACCCGGGTCCTCGTGCTTGCCAGGCAAGCGCCGAAACCGCTGAGCCACCGCTCCAGCCCCGAGAAATATTTATTGAAATTCCAAGTTACAGGGAATTTTTAAAAATTACACACAATGAAAAAATGAGTTAATGCTTGTTGAGGGACACAGTGGCACATGCTGTCATCCCAGAGTATTGGGAGGCTAAGGCAGGGGGACTGCAAATTTGTGGCTAGCCTGGGCTACTTAGCAAGACCCTGTCTCAAAATAAAAACTAAGGGGGCTGGAGCGGTGGCTCAGTGGTTACGGCGCCTGCCTGGCATGCGCGAGTACACAGGTTTGAACCCCAGCAACCCACATACACACAACCAAGTGTCAGAGCAACAAAAGCCATGCGAAAAACTCAATAAAAATTGATTCTCTCTCTCTCCCCCTTTCTCTCTCACTGTCCTTCTCTCTTTAAAAAAACAAAACAAAAAACCAAAAAAACCCAAAAATAAATAGATAAATAAATAAAAAACTAAGAAGGGTTGGGGATGTAGCTCACTGGTAGAGCACCTCTGGGTTCAATGCCCAGTACCTGACCCTGCCACCCCCACAATGAAGTTCTCTCTCCATTATTTATGCTTAATAGGAATGAACACATGAATAATATTTCTAAGTTAATAATAACTTTGACCTGTTCTCTGACCAAGTTGGGGTTTTTTTGTTTGTTTGGTTTTGCTTTTCCCCCTGTGCTGGGGATTGGACCCAGGGCCTAGGCTAAGCACATGGTCTGCCACTGAGCTACCTCCCCAGCCCTCTGACTAGTTCTGATCACCCAGATTCTTTCCACTAAGCAGAAAGATCAAAATTGTCTAGAATCTTCCCTAACAAAATAATAAGAAAAACAGACAAACATAGAATAAATGGTTCTTAAAAGATCTATTACTGGGGGTGTAGTGGTAGCTCAGCAGTTGCGTTGCTTGCCTGGCATGCACAAGGATGCAGGTTCAAACACCAGCACCATGTATACAATGAAGTGTGGGAGCAATGAAAGCCACATGAAAAACTAAATAAAATTGATTCTTTCTCTATCACTGTCCCTCTCTCTTTACAAAAGATACATAACTGATATGAGAAATGGATCAGTTTCACTGGCATGTAAAAAATTAAAATAATTTTTCTGCCTCTTGCATAGGGGATAAGATTGCTAGTTCTGAAGTCAAACTCTAAGTCTACATTCTAACTTTACTTAATCATCATATGACCCAGGACAGATTATGTACTTTTCTCTGTATCTCATTTCTCTTCTTCAGAACAAGTGAGCACACAAAGTATCTGCTCAGAGATGTGTTGAGGGTAAGAGGAGATAATGCTCATAAAGACACCTGGCACTAATCCAGGAACATACATGAATACAAAAGTTAGCTCTAACTAGTTTTAATATGCACAGCTGGTAATAATGATGTACTGCATTGAGTAGCAGAAAATAAATCATTATTAATACCGTTGGGTACAGTGGTGCACACCTGTAATCCCAGTGAGTCAGGAGGCTGAGACAGGAGGATTGCAAGTTTGAGGCCAGTCTCAGTAACTTAGAGAAACCCTGTCTCAAAAAATAAAAAGGGAACGTAGCTCAATAGTAAAGCACCCCAGGGTTCAATCTCTAGTACCAAACAAAAAACAACAACAAAAAAACACCTTTCTTCCACTAGGGAAAATGATAGATAAGCCAGTTGTGATCTTTCTCCCTCAATCTGTCCATTTAGCAGCAGGTTGAAAGGAGATACTGGAAACATCTAGACCAAGGCCACCACTCTGCTCGCTGTCAGAGTATTCTGGTGTTCAAAGTAATTAACAGGAGGAGGCAAATTGGTGTGGGGGAATACATCAACTCATCAAGAAACAAAATTCAGATTCACTGGTGCTAGACATTTCATACATCGTGGTACCCTCAGTGAACTGGGTGGGTTAAACACTGTCCTCCCTCCATCCACCCAGCAGCCCCACAACTCCTGCCTCCTCTGCCACCTCCGCCCCCCTGCTGGCAAGCCTTCCCCTCCTCTTGGTCAACCCAATCTCTGAGCTGCAAAGAAGAAAGCATAGCATACTCACTGCAGTCTTGGGCAGTTCAAACCCAGGGCTGTAAGAGATGCGTCTGTGAGGTTGCTGCAGCCAGAAAGGCAGAGGGCCTGCAGCCGGGGGCAGCCCCTGCATATCTGCACCACGCCTTCATCCGTGATGCGCTGGGGAAAAACAGCACAGGAAGAAGTCAGAGGACATCAGTACTCTACTGTTATTTGGTTGCTAGCACTTCCTGATCACTTAAAACAAGGGTAGACATGTACTCATACACTTGCATGTACCTCTGCACAGTGTTAAAATACTCTAGCATTACTAATGGAGAGTATAAATTTTAAATTCCATTTCTACCCCAAAGATTCACCAAAACAGATATGAATCTGACTCCCCCTGCCCTGCAAAAATTCCTGATTATAAAACATAAAACTTGCCTAAATGACCTATTAATATTTGGTTGGACATCTACAAATTAATGCTTTGAATATTCACCATATGAATCACATATACAAATTTATAATATTTCCTTAAATGTTTTAGAGAATGACAAAATTAAATCAGTTATTGATAAACGCCTCAGAATTCTGTTTAGCCATAATATAACATCTTCACTGAATTCATGTAGAAATAAACACGCACATCTACGCTGTACTTTGAGCCTTGCGCAGTGCCATCCTATTTTCTGTCTTTGTCTTCATTCTGTAGAGCTTTATGGTTACACATAGCAAATGGGTTCATCCTGACGAACCCACACATGCGTGGAAATTGACTTCAGTTCATGGTCCCCTTGTTTTACCCTCCTGTTCTCCCTCACCATCCCCCTTCTTCTTGCTCTACTCTACTAGCCTTCCTTTTGCTCAGTTATTAATTTGTATTTCATTTATTCTTTGTGAAATCTTTTCCTTCCCTCCTCCTCTTCTTTATTTTACCCTAGCTTTCACATATGAGAGAAAACACGCGACCTTTGAGTTGCTGAGTTTGGCGTATTTCACTTAGCATGATGTTCTCCATATCCATCCATTGATCAAGGTCCTATTTTTGAACAGTTCAGGCCCACACAGTCAAGACTTGTCCAGAAAATAGTTTATTTTCTCTCCCTTTATCAGGGACTCCAAGACTTAGGATTTATTCATTGAAGGCCAAATACAAGGGCCTTCTCTCACCTCTCTGAGTCTGCATGACCTTGAGGAACTCCAGAGGCTCCTGAAACACACTCTTTCCATCTCAACAGTTACAGTGGCAGTGAGGAAGGACCAGCAACTTTGCAGAGGCTATGCCCCGATAAAGACAACATGCTACCCTGCTCTTGCCCATGCCATTTATTTTTCAAGGCATTTGCACATCTGCTGTTTCATTTTATCTTCTGAAATATTAGAAGTGCCATGGAGACCTTACCATGATCTCAATGTCTAACAACACTGAGATTGTAATTCAAGTTTAACAGCTAGCGACTAGCTCACAGCATGTGTGTATGCATGTGTGTGTGTATTACATACATGCACCACTGCGCCTGGCTAGTTCACAGCATTTCTGATACCTTCCTGCATACTTTTTTTTTTTTTAATCAAGACTTGATTTATGTTACTTTCAGGGGAGTAACATATGTAGTTCTGTATTGACGGTGATGCATTGTTCTTTCATCCCATGGCGAAGTGACAGATCATATAAGGACACAGGATGAGAAGCCGGGTCTGGCTATGTGGCTATTTGCCAATCATCTCAGCTGCATGAGTGCTGTGCAGCGGGGCCTACAGCAGTTTTTTAGGGGAGAAGATGTGGAGCAGGACAGTGCTCAGGGAAGGCATGCTACTTACCGAGCAGGACTGTAAGTTGAGGCTCACAAGCTCATGGCAGTAATTCTGAATGTGCTTCAGAGCTTCGTCTTCTAACTGTGCGGACACAGAAAGCAGAAGAGAGATGGAATCTAGGTGAGGGAACATGTAGGACACCAAGAAAAGTGCCATGGCAGGTTCAGTGATGTGCACGGTAACCAGCGCATCAGTGCTTCGGTACCTGTGTGCAGCCCCTCAGGAGCAGGGCTCTTAGGCCGTGACAACCGCGCACCAGCGCCTCGATGCCATCCTTCGTGATCTGATCACACCAAGAGAGGTTCAGGTACTCCAGGCTGCGGCAACCCTCACTGAGAATGAGAAATGAAAACAACCCTGTGCGCACTCTCCTGCAGATGCTTATTACCAGCTTAGTACATCACACGCAATTCAGGCGCGAGACAGCTCACAGTCTCTGAGGCACCGTTTCTTGCTCTAATGGGCCGTTAGGAAGGCTTCCTTAGGAAGATGCACCAGAGCGCTCACTGCTTTGGGTATTGTCTTGACCGCAAACAACAGACACTTACCTGATGCCCTTTAAGGAACTGTTTGTAATAGACACGCAGGAGGTCAGATCCAGATGTTTCAGTTTGGAACAGAATCTGCTAAGGCTATAACACGTGCTGGAAAAGAGCAGATGCACTAAAGGTATTTTCAACCATGTTTCTCTCCCCTCACTCACCCAACAGCCACTTTGTGCCTAAACTAATCCTCATTACTTACCTGTCGGTGATTTTTGTGCACCCATTGAGGTTTAAATGTTCAATGTTTCGGCAGTTCTGTGCAAAGGTCCTAAAATGAGAAAAAGTTTTAAAAACTTCCTGCAAGGGCATGGGCAGCCACTAGAGGGCAGTGTAACCATCAACTTAAAATGGTGCTTCCCAAACATGCATAGGAAACAGCTAAGCCTCTCATGGAGCAGGTTCTTATGGTTGATGTGAAGGGTGGCTCTACAGTTCCAAGAAGCTCCCAGGTGATGCCACTGCTGCTAGCCTGGGACCACTTGAGAAGCAAACCCCTAGACTGACTTCCTATCCATCAACTCTCCTTCAACCTTGATTAGTCTTCTGAGAACTGAGGCCTGGTTCCCTGCAACTTCCCCTAAATAGAAAAATCAGTTTGAAGCAACTGGATAAATAATTCTCATATTATGTCATACTGTCACTTGGTTACCCTAGGGCCTTTCTGGAGAAATCATCCTGGGCCACGGAGAGGTGTCAGTAGTTGATACTGGTTTCAAACACTACCTATTTACTGGTCACAAAGATTAACTTCCTCAATGATCTGTGACCTGGTACAAAACATCGCCAACTGAGTGCTTCACGTATTCAGCAGGGACTGGCTCAGCTCACCTGTGTCCTCCTGAAATACAGCTTCAACATGCCTTACAGGACTGAATCCTGACTTTTCCATGCAGTACTCAAAAGCCTCTAAACCTTGGCCCCAAAGCAGATGTCACCTTACCTACTCCTGACCTGCCACGGGAAAGCGAGGGGCAACCAAAGTGGAATCTGATGGACTCTGACATAAGCTGAAAGCCTGGGAAGACCACAGGGCTTAGTAGTATCACAGAAGAGCTCTGGAGTGGAGAACTCCAGGATCTGCAGAGGGATCCTTGAGAACCAATAGAATACTGATCAGCACATGCATGCAGGGAACTACCCAAGGCTGGGGAAAGAATCAGCTAACAGCTTAGAGGGAACAACAGCCAGAGCTCACTCAGGGGCAGGAACTCCCATCAGCCGATTAAGAACCGTCATAATCCATGGAGCTTTGAGAGACTACTGAGAAGGGTCTTGCTTCAGGAGTATAACTAGACCTATCCTAAACACTGCTTTGGCCCAACCTAAGAAAATCTTTTTCTTTTTTTTTTCTTTGCCATGCTGGTGATTGAACCCAGATGTGGCACTGAGCTACACCCTCAGTCTCAAATCTAATAAATGGTTCAAGAACAAGACCTGCAAGAATCATTCCCAAATCACTCAACTACATCCCAAAACAAAACTCAAGAGTATTAAAAGGAGTAAAAAAATGTGCACTCAACAAATTAAAATTTGCAATGTCTGGCACTGAACCAAAAATTGGCAAGCTTTTAAAGAAAGAGGAAAAAAATATATATATATATACAATGAAGAGAAAATTAATTCTATCAGAATTTATCTCAAATTGACAGGTGAAATAGCAGATAAGGACATTAAAAGCTATTCTAACTGTATTCCATAGAATTCAGTTCAATGAAGCTAGAATAATGACTAAATGTTATGCAGAACTTGAAAGACATTAAAAAAATCCAGATTAAACTTTTAGCTATGAAAACATGAAAACTGTAAGTGGCTGAGATGAGATTTTACCAAATGGGATTAACAGCAGATTGGACATTGCAGATGAAATGATAATGAACTTGACATAACAATAGAAACTATCCAAGATAAAAAACATGCAGAGAAAAGAAGGAAAGAAAAAGAAGAACATGAATGAGCTGTAATACAACTTTAAGCAACCTAATATACATGAGACTGAGTCCTTAAAAAGGAAGAGATAGCTAGGCGTGGGCCTGTAATCCCAGCAACTTGGGAGGATGAGGCAGGAGGATGGCAAGTTCAAGACCAACATCAGCAATTTAGCAAGGCCCTATGTAACTGAGACCCTGTGTCAAAAAAGAGGAAAGGGGGTGGGGAGAGAGGAGGAGGAAGATAACTCTATCGAGGGTTGAGGAGGAAAATATCTAAATAGTAGTCAATTTTCCCAAATGCTATGGAAACTATAAAACAAGATGAGAATGTCCACTATCACTACTCCTATTCAACAAAGAACAGAAACTCTAGCCACAGCACTCTTGCAAGAGAAGGAAATTAAAAGGATACAAATATGAAGTCAAATTATCTGTTTGCTGATGATATGACCCTATATGTAGACCACCCAAAAAATTCCACCAGAAGACTTCTAGAGCTGATAAACAAGTTCAGCAAAGTAGTGAGGTACAAAATCAACATACATAAATCAATACTTTTCCTATACTCCAATAATGAACATGCTGAGAAAGAAATCAGGAAAACTATCCCATTCACAATAATCATCCCCCAACAACAATAACAAAACTGAGGGATAAATCCAACCAAGGAAGTAAAAAACCTCAACAATGAAACTACAGAATCCTAAAGAAAGAAATTGAATACCTCAAAAGATGGAAAGATTTCCCATATTCTTGGATAGGTAGAATTAATATTGTCAAAATGATCATGCTACAAAAACTGTTACACAGATTCAAAGCAATTCCCATCAAAATACCAATGATATTCTTCATGGAACTAGAAAAAACAGGCCTAAAATTCATTTGGAAGGCTAGAAGACCCAGAATAGTCAAAGCAACACTGAGGAAGAAGAGTGAGGTGGGAGATATCCTAAAACCTGATCTTGAATTACACTACAGAGCTATGGCAACAAAAATAGCAGGGTACTGTCATCCAAACAAACATGAAGATCAACGGAATAGAATAAAAGACACAGAGACAAACTCATATAGATACAGGCAACTTAGACTCATCAAAGGTGCTAAAAGTATATCTTGGAGAAAAGATAGCTTTTTTAACAAATGGTGCTGGGAAAACCAGAAATACCTACATAGAAGAATGAAACTAGATCTCTCTCTTCGGCCATGCACAAAAATCAACTCAAAGTGAATCAGACCAGAAACTTTGCAACTGCTAGAAGAAAACATAGGCTCGGCACTCCAACATGCTAGCATAGGCACCAATATCCTTTAACAAGACATCTAAAGCTCAAGAAATAAACCAAGAGTCAACAAGTGTGATGGCATCAGATTTACAAGCTTCTCTGCAGCAAAGAAAAGCGTGACGAGAAAGCCTACTGGCCAGGTATAGTGGCACACAACTATAATCCCAGTGACTGGGAGGCTGAGGCAGGAGGATAACAAATTCAAGGCCAGCCCCATCAATTAAGCAAGACCCTAAGCAACTTATCCAGAACTTCTCCCAAAATAAAAAGGGCTGGAGATATGATATGGTTCAGTGGTTAGGAGCCCTAGGTTCCAACAAGAGGGAGAAGAGACTGAATACAGAATGAGAGAAAATCTTTGCCAGCTACTTCTCCAACAGGGATTCATATCCAGAATATATGGAGAACTCAAAAACTTAACAAAACAAAAATACCCACCCCAAATTGCCCAATCAATAAACATGCAAAAGAACTAAACAGACATTTCACAAAAGAAGAAATATGAATGGTCAACAAATATATGAAAAAATGTTCAACATTCCTGGCAATCAGAAAAATGCAAATCAAAATTACACTGAGATTTATCTCACTCCAGTTAGAATGGCAATTTGATACTTGGTTAATAAATAAAACAATAAAAACAATAATAAATGCTGGCAAAGTTATGGGGGAAAATGTAGAGTCATTCATTATTAGTGAGACTGCAAATTAGTACAACCATTTTGAAGGCAGTATGGAGATTTCTCAAAAGATTAGAAATGGTAATACCACATGACCCAGCTTTCCCACTCCTTGGTATTTATCCAAAAGAACTAAAATCAGCGTATTATAGTGACACAGGCACATCAATGTTTATAGCAGTGCAATTCACGATAGTCAAGTTATGGAACCAGCCTAGGTGCCCACCAACAGATGAATGAAGAAAGAAAATGTGGTATACATACACTATGCAGTTTTATTCAACCACAAAGAAAAATGAAATTATGACTTTTGGCAGTAAATGGATAGAACTGGAGAACATCACACTAAGTGAAATAAGCCAGACCCAGAAAGTCAAGGATCAAATGTTTTCTCTCATGTGTGGAAGCAAGGGAAAATAAGGGGGAGGGGAGCAAATGGGGGAGAGGATTCACATGATGATAGAAGGGAGACAGTGGAACAGAGGACGGTGACAGAGGAAGAGGGAAAAGGAAGGAATGGCAGAAAGAAAATTGACTGCGTTATGCTATTTACATATGTGAATGTACCACACTGAATTTCACGTTTTTGTATGTCTATAAAGCACTAATTAAAAAGAACAATAAATAGGGGCTGGAGCAGAGGCTCAGAAGTTATGAGCTTGCCCAGCATGCGCAAGTACCCGAATTCAAACCCCAGCATCATATACACAATGAAGTTTCAGAGCAACAAAAGCCACATGAAAAACTAAATAAAAACTATTTCTCTCCCTTTAAAAAAAAAAGATAAAAAAATAAAAACAATAAATAGAAGAAAATCCACTAGAGGAAAGGGAACAGAGGGAGGAAGGAGGTGGGAAGAGGAAGTACTGGGGATTAAAATGGAGCAATTTCATGCATGTATAATTATGTCAAAATGAACCCCAATATTATGTATAACTATAATGCACTAATAAAATCATTTAAAAAAGAGTAAGAGGAGGACAGAAAAGTCTACCAAATTTGGAAACCAGAGAAGAGATATAGCAGATTTCGCAGATATTAAGAGGTTGTAAATTTATGCCAATGCATTAAAGAATAAAGACAAAATGGACACATTCCTTGACACACAAACTACCAAAACTCACTCACGAAGAAATAGACAAAGTGCATAAATGTGTAAAAGAAATCAAATGTGTAGCCAACCTTCCCCAAAAGAAAACTGCAGGCTCATATGGCATCAGTGGTGAAGTCTATCAAACATTTAAGGAAAAAAAATTACCAATTCTACATAAACTCTTCGGGAAATTGAAGAGGAAGTGCTTCCCAATCCATTGTAAGAGGCCAGCATCACTGCGATACTACACTAGACAAAAATATTACAAGAGGGCTGGAGCGGTGGCTCAGCGGTTTCAGCGCTTGCTTGGCACGCGCGAGTACACAGGTTCGAACCCCAGCACCACATATACAACAAAGTGTCCAAGCAATGGAAGCCATATGAAAAACTCAATAAAGTTGATTCTGTCTTTCTCTCTCACACTCACACTGTCCTTCTCTCTTAAAAAAAAAAAAAGGGGGGGGGGGCTGGAGCGGTGGCTCAGCTGTTAGGGTGCCTGCCTGGCATGCACAAGTACTGGAGTTCGAACCCCAGCGCCATGTACACAACACAGTGCCTGAGGAATGAAAGTCACATGAAAGACTAAATAAACAAAATTGCTTCTTCCTCTCTCACTGTCCCTTTTTTCTTTTTTTAAAAAAAGATTACAAGAAACCAAAAACAAATCTTTACTCATAAACAGATGCAAAATTTTTTTAACAAATATAACAATATATAAGATATATAATAAATGATTACCCAAGCAGATTTATCCAATGGATGGAAGGAAGGAAAACTGAACATTTAAAAAATGAATGGGGGCTCAGCGGTTATGGCGCTTGCCTGGCATGTGCAAGGATGTGAGTTCAAACCCCAGCACCACATACACAACACAGTGTTGGAGCAGTGAACACCACATGAAAAACTAAATAAAATTGATTCTTTGTTGTGTATGTGGTATTGGGGTTCTAACCTGCATCCTCACGCATGCCAGGCAAGCACCGTAACCACTAAGCCACCACTTCAGCCTCAACAATTTTTTATTTGGAGACAGTGTGTAAGTTATACATTTTCAGTAGAAACTGTGTTTTGGATCTTGAATTTTGTTTTTTTCCCTGGATTAGAGCTATATGGTACGATACTTTTTTGTGATGCTGGGAAGGCAGCAAGCTACAGTTCCCAACTGAGCCACGCAATCACGAATATCAACAGCGGAAACTCTACAATGCAATGACTGTACACAGCATTTTTCTGCATACAGGTATTCAATACCTATTGCCCACTGACAGGAAAATTTGTGTGTTGTGAGTACATTTAAGGCCAGGCTAAGCTATGATGTGCAGTAGATTAGGTCTATTTTTTGTGGGGGTGGGTACTGAGGACTGAACCCAGGGGTACCTAACCACCGAGCCATATCACCAGTGCTTTTTATATATTTGTTTGTTTGTTTGTTTGAGACAGTCTAGCTATGTTGTTTAGGCTTCATTAAGTTGCTGAGTGCTGAGGCTGGCCTCAAACTTGCAATCCTGCCTCAACCTCCCAAGTTACTGGGATTATAGGTGGGCGCCACCACAGTCAGCTTAGGTTAGGTCTATTAAATGCACTTTCACTTAGTGACAGTTTCAACTTAAGTCAGATTTAGATTCTTCCAGATCTCAAAATGGCACATTAGAGGCATGGAGCACTCACCAGCAACTCCATAAAACAGAACTGAAACAACTGGAGAGCAGCTACTCATCAAGGCTGATTACTGTAGGAAAACAGTGAGGTTTAATTGTGAACACAGACAAACTTGGAAAAACCCTGAGACTTTGGAGAGTAGAACACAATGCCAATCAAATAGTGGTGCAGCAGAGTGCAGGAGTAGAGGTGAAGGAAAGAGTGAGAAACCCAGAAAACAAAACTAGCTCAGGACTTAGCACATTCACAAGTGTGGGCTAAGCAAGCAGTGGACGTGGAGCCTGCAGAGCATACCGGCCTACTTCCCAGCATATAATCACGGTGCCGTCAGGAAGCCATCTTAAAAGGGTCCTATACAGTTTACTGCTCTCAAAGTCAAAGTTCCCTACATTTTTCTGTCTCTAGGAACCCACAACAAATACCACACACTGAATCAGTGGGTGTTGCTTGAGGGCTAGTTTGGCTATAAAACAAAGCCTCTAAACAAAACTGCTGAGAACTCCAGCGATGGCAAGGTAGGAATTGTCCATGAACAGTTGAAATGGAAGAAGTGACTCCTGAGCAGCCCTGCCTGTATCCTTGCTCCTACATCCTTGCCTGCAATTTGCTAACTGGCTACAAAAGAAACACACACACACACAAACAAAAAACCTGCAAGATAACTTGCAACTGGAGGGAAAATAGGCATTAGTGTCAGAGAAGTGACTCTAGCCTCATAAGAATAAGCCACACACCCGAGTGTGGATTTGAGACACTAATGAGACATGCAAAAATAAAAAGGACTCTGGCTAAACAAAAAAAGACAATAAATAGGCTAGAAGAAGAAGAGGAAGGGGGATGGGGGAGGGAGGAAGGAGGTGAAGAGGAAGTACTAGGGATTGAAATGGAACAAATTATATTCCATGCATGTATAAGCATGTCACAATGGACCTCACTGTTATACAGAAATATAATGAGCTAACAAAAATATTCCTTAAAAAGAAATAGGTTAGAACATGTGAGGTTAAAGTGCAAGTGCAAGGAAAACTGGAAGGGAATTGTGTAACATCACCCTGACTCCACCTTTCTTCAGTCTCCTACTATCCCTCTATAAATGTTAAACTCCAGTCCAAAACGAGGCAAAACACCCTGAGTTTGACAGGGCGTAAAGTCTCGAGTGTGGAGTTTACCCTTTATAATAAATTTCATGCTCTGCTACTCAAGCTTGCACATTCTGAAATTCTTTTCCGTGACATGTTCAAGATCCCACACGGTGACATGTTCAAGATCCTGCAAGGTCTGAGAATCACAGGTAGTGACAACAGGAAACTGGTCTATGATGCACAAGGAAACAAAAGTTGTTTCCATTTAAAACTGGCGACCTAGAAAGACAGCTGTGGGACACGCGGGGAGCAGGAGAGGAGAAAAGCAGCTGCACGTTGACTCTGCGTGGGAGATTTGCAACTCCAGACTTGCAGGGAACGGAGTACATGTGAGACACGCTGCTGCCCAACACCTTCATGCAGAGAGCTGTGGCGCTACAGCGTCCTGCCATTGTAGTTCTTATTTGCTCATTACTGCACGTGCATATCTTGTTTGTTTTTATTTTGTGGTTGTTACTGTTTGTTTTCTTATTTCTGAGGAGTGCTAGGAATTAAGTCTAGCATCTTAAGGATGTCAGGTGGGTGCTGGGTGGCACCCCCAGTGTGGTTTTGAGAATTTAGACATGTTCTTGACTCTCTAGAACCTTGGCAAATACTTTAATTTAAAGATGGGGGATATAAAATCAATACCAGGCTCCAAGCAGGCATGGTTAGAGGAGGCCTGAAGACCACTCAGTCATTCACCCCCACTGCAATAGCAGAGAGAAAAAACACAACAGTTATGGACATCACACCTACAAGCGACCTCAGGCTGCTTCCATACCTTTTGAGACTGCACACTGCTGACAGAACTGGATGACTAAGCACAAAGAAAAGGCCCCATATACTCTGAAGCCTACCACACACCTACCTGAACTCCCAGAGGGTCCTCATTCTTGGGAGATGTACAGGGAAGGGGGGTTAGTCAGGTTCTTACACAGCACGCAAGCCCGAGCTACAGCCAAAAGAGCCTCAGAAGCACAGGAAGAAGTGCATTCAGAATGAAGCAGCACCACACGGCAAGCACAGTGTAAGAAGGAGGTGCCTAACAAGCCCCTCACATGAAAATGGACGAGATTTCATCCATCCCAACAGACGTGTGAATCCCAACATAGAAACGCAAGAAATGTGAAAAAAAACAAGTCACTGTGACTCCACCAGAAGTTAGTAAGTCTCTAGTAACTGATTTCAAAGATGCTGGACAAGAATTCAAAAGAATTGAATTTTTAAAATGGTCAATGAATTCAAAGAGGATACAAACAGTTGAATGAATTAAGAAGATAATACAGGATAAGAAAGAGCAACTTCTCAGTGGAAAGCTGCACCAGTAGACTAGATCAAGTGGAAGAAAGAATATCAGGGATTGAAAATAAAGTTGATGAATTATAAGGAAAAAATTAAGGAAGAATGAAAAGAACATACAAGATATAGGACACCATTAAAAGACCACACTTATGTATGATAGGAATAAGTGAGGGACTTCAATTATAGGCTAGGGGTACAGAAAACTTATTTAATGTATTAATAGCAGAAAATATGATTAATAGCAGAGATATGATTCTGTACTTAGCAGACCCTAAAGATTCCACCAGAATCATGCATGGATGAATCTGTCAGGATGTACTCAACTACAAGGTAAGTATAAAAATCTAATTGAAAAAAGAGTCCACCAAAAGAATTAGGACTAATAAACAAATTGACCAAAGTACCAGGACCCAAAAAAAAGCACAAGGAATTGGCAGCTTTTCTTTACACCAACAACGAACTCGTTGAGAAAGAAATCAGAAAAGCCAGCACTCACAGCACCCCTCAAAACAAACCCAACGGAACAAGAGCCTAGGAATAAGTCTAATCAAGGAGGTGAAAACCTCTACAATGAAAACTCTGAAACACTGAAGAAAGAAACTGAAGAACACCAGAAGATGAAAAGGCCTCCCATGTTCACAGTTGGGAGAGTTAATAAAGGGGACATACTACCAAAAGCAAGCCACGGAGTCAATGCAATTCCTATCAAAATACCAAGGACATTTTTCACAGAACTAGAGAAAACAATCCTAAAATTCATATCAAAGCACTAAAGATCCTGAATAGTGATGTTGCAGGCATCACAATACCTGACTGCGAAACAACAGAACCACAGTAACAAAAACAGCACGGTGTTGGCACACACACTCACAGACCAATGGGACAGAAGAGAGGACTATCTTCAGAATGAGAATGCATCTTCAGCCAACCGATTCTCAAAAAAGGCGCCAAAAACATACCTTGGAGAAAAGACAGCCTGTTTAACAAATGTTGCTGGGAAAACTGGATATCTGCATGTAGAAGAATGAAAATAGATCCCTCCCTGTCTCTCATTGTATACAAAATTCAACTCATTGGGTCAAAACCCTTAAACAAAGACCTAAAACTCTAGAACTCCTGAAAACACAGGAGAAATACTTCCAGATACTAGCACAGGCACAGACATCCCCAACAAGACTCTCACAGCTCAGGAAATAACAGGGAAAATTGATAAATGGGTTTATCAAATTAAAAAGGACAGCACAGGAAAAAAACTACAGTGAAGAGACCAACCACAGAATGGGAAGAAAATCTTTGTTATCTATTCATCTGGTAGAGAATTAATACCCAAAATACATAAAGATTCAAAAAACTTAACATCAAAAGAATGAGCAATCCAATCAGTAAATGGGCAAATGAGCTAAACATATACTTCTCAAAAGAATAAATATAAACTGCCAGTAAACATGAATAACGGTCAACATATTTAGCCATCAGGGAAATGCAATTCAAAACTACACTGAGATTTGTTAACACCACGGACAAAATGGCTACTATCAAAAAACAATAACAAAAAATACAAGTGCTGGCAAGAATACAGAGGAAAAAGGAACCTTATACAGTGTTGGTGGGAATGTAAATGTGTACAACCACTATGGAAAACAAAATGGAGATTCCTTAAAAAAAAAAAAAAAACTTCCATATAATCCAGTTACACCATTCTTAGGTATATATCTAAAGGAAATGAAGTCAACATACAAATACCTGCCAGCTCATGTTTGTTGCATCACTATTCACAATTTCTAAGATATACAATGATCCTAGGTGCCCACCAACAGATGAATGGATAAAGAAAATATGGTACACATACAAAATGGTTATTCAACCATAAAGAATGAAATAATGAGCTGGCCATGGGTGGTGCATGCCTGTAATCTTTGTGCTTTGGGAGCCTGAGGCAGGAGGATGGCAAGTTCAAAGCCAGCCTTAGCAACTCAGTGGGACCCTGTCTCAACATAAAAAAAAAGGGCTAGAGCCGTGGCTTGGTGGTTAACTGCTCCTAGGTTCAATCCCGGGTAACCACCCCCTGCCCCCCAAAAAAAGACTGAAATCATGGCATTCATGAAAATGGATGGAGGTCATCACATTGAGCAAAATAAGTCAGACACAGACAGAAAAATACTACATGCTTTCTCTCATGTGTATCTAAATAAGTAAGTAAATAAATAAATAATCTGAAAGTAAAAGAGGGACTATTCATGAAGGGGAAAGAGACTGGGGGGTAGCAGGGAGATAGCAGAGAGTAAAAGAACGTAGAAGGGAGGCTAGATTTAAACAAAGCACAATATATGCATATATACAAATGCTACAGAGAAGCCTATTAAACTATGCAATTAATATGCATTAATAATTATAATTTTAAAAAAGACAGCTTTATCAGGATAAAATTCCATCATCAGTTGAGGAACATCTATACATCGTACAATGGACTTCTACTCGGCAATAAAAAGGAAAGAACTATCGATATATACATTGATGAATCTCAAAGCAAGTACACTGAATGAAAGAAGCCAGGCATAAATGAACACAGTTGTCCCTCAGTATTCCTGGAGATAGATTCCAGGACCTCTTCCCAGGCATTAAAATCTGTGGATGCTCAAGTCCCTTATACAGAGCAGTACATTTGTGTATGACCTATGCATATCCTCCTATATCACTTTAGACTCACCTCTAGATTGCTTATAATACAGTTATTAACAGTTGTCATACTGTTGTTAAGAGAATAATAAGAAAAAAGAGTCTGTACATGTTTGGTACAATTTTTTTTTCTGAATATTTTTGATCTGTGGTTGGTTGAATACATGGATGCAGAACCAACCCGTGGATATGAAGGGCTGACTATATACTGCATGATTACATTTGTAAAATTTTAGAAGATGGAAACTTACAGTGTCAAAAAGCAGATTAGTGGTTGTCTGGAGATGAGGCAGGGGTAGAAGGAAAGGGATTACAAAGCCACATAAGGAAACCTTAGTGGGGCAAGGATATTTTCATTATGTTGATTGTGGTGTTGGTGTCATGAGTATACATAGGCATCAAAATTTATCAGATTACATACTTTAAAATATGTGCAGATTACCGTATCTCAATTATCTCTCAATAAGGCTATCAAAAAGCCATAGGAGCTGGGTACAGTGGCATATGCCTATAATCCCAGTGGCTCAGGAGGCTGAGACAAGAGGATCACAAGGTCAAGGTCAGCCTGAGCAAGTTAGTAAAACCCTTAGCAATTTATCAAGACCCTGCATCAAAATAAAAATATAGAAAGGTTTGAGGATGTAACTCAGTGGTAAAGCATCCCTGGATTTAATCCTAATATAGGGGGTGGAAAGTGGAAATACTAGAGGCCACAAGTATAAAGACATGAGGGTTCTGATCATGTCTATCATCAGAAAACCTTAAAGAACATGTTCTTAATAGTGGTTTGTTGCCAGGTGCAATTGACCACATGTCTGTAATCCCAGTAATTTGGGAGGCTGAGGCAGGAGAATCATAAGGAGACCCTGTCTCAAAATAAAATGAACAGCCTTGGGTATTGCTCACTGGTAGAGTGTACCTGGGTTCAGTTCCCAGGACCATTAAAAAAAGAGAGGGAGGGAGAGTTGTTTGCTAACATTTTTGATAAATTGCAATCCAGTGAGTGGGAGAAGTGTGCACTTAATTGGACTGGTATATTGCTAATTCTAATAAAATGAATGTAATAATCATATTCCATGAAAAGTAAGCAATTCTAAGGGCTGAAGTGGTGGCTTGGCGATTACGGCACTTGCCTGGCATGCACAAGTACACAAGTTCAAACCCCAGCACCATGTACACAACGAAGTGTCTGAGGAATGGAAGTCACATGAAAAACTAAATAAAAATTGCTTCTCTCTCTCTCTGTCCCTTCTTAAAAAAAAAAAAAGTAAGCAATTCTAGCTTATGCTAAGGACATTTTTGAAAAAAAATTATTTTGTCAACTTTGTATAATTTTATAGGGAATAGGAAGATGACAAAGTGAAAAAATGACTACAAGAAACGTGAACAAATAATTATGTTCCAGGCACTCCACATGTTATTTCACATAATGTGCATGGCACTCCTACACAAGAGCAATAATTGCCTCAAATTGCAGATTATGGAACTGACACTCAACCAGATGAAATAATTTGTCCCAAAGGTCACATCACTAACAAAAGTGGACCTTACCTGCTATTCCAGAGTCATTGCTCTCTTATTACTCTACATAAATTATCACAGAAAGAACTTAGAAGAAAAGCATTTAATATGCTTTGTTTATTTTTGTTAACAAAAATGTCATCTACAAGCTGCCAGGACAGAATGGGTCCCTGTGGATTTGACTTACTTCAAAGAGGAATCCCCAACACCAATGCAGCCTCTCAAGCTGAGCTTCCTCAGGAATCCACCACATCGCTTTGAGATATTTTCCACTACTCGACCCTTGAATGAAGAAAATTGGAAAAAAGTATCATTTTTTCCATACTGCTTGTCTAACAACAAAATAACCAGAAATTTGAAAATTGAATATATTTTCCAAGTGTAACAAAATATTCTGGAACATTCCTCCAGCATTCCAGTTCTACCCTAGCATAAAAAGGCCACAAGCATTAAACACATTTCAAAGTATTCTTTCTTTAAGAGTTGGAGCAGTGGCTCAGCGATTAGGGCATGCACAAAGATGTGGGTTTGAACTCCAGCACCACATACGCAACTAAGTGTTGGAGCGCTAAAAGCCACATGAAAAGCTAAATAAAACTGATTCTTTCTCACTATCCCTCTCTCTTAAAAAAATTCTTTAAAAGAGCCTGTGTACGGTCTTTTCAAAGTCTTAGCTCTAGGGTTAGTTCTCCTCCACCCAGCACTCAATGCTACTCCATCAATCATAAGGCTCCTCAAGGTCAGTTGTGGGAACACTGGCCATAAGCAAGATCTAAAAGTTACTTAAAAAAGAAAATCCTATTTTAGCTAAAAATATATTTTAAAATATCCCCCATCCTCTTTGGCAGTTCCTTATTAAAATACATTTACTTTGAAAAAGAAACTTTTGCTGAGTACTAGCAGAGAGATTACAAGAGGCAAAAAGAAAATGAACCTTGATGAAGCACTTGTGAGTATCAAGCAAGGATTTCACACTTTCTCGTACCGACTATGCTTGTGTACTGTATACAAAAACCTCACAGATGATACTACACATCAGAGGGAAGGAAGACTACGCGTTTGGAGGATGGGGGATTTCTTAGGTCATCTCTTGGAATTACAGTGCCTTGTGATTAAAGCCAGTGGCAAACCAAAACAATCCGGGCAAAGCAGGATTATTTAATGGACAAGACTCTTCAGGAATTAAGGGCTTAGTCAAACAGAACATGAGTAGCTATATATGCTACAGGCAAAAGGAAAACAGAATGAGTAGTTGGAGAAGGTAAATACAACATCTACCTCTGCAGAGGGAGATGTTGAGAAAAGTCATTATTACGCTTTGAATATTAATGCTTACTTTGTAAAACACTATTCTTGACGCTGACATGTAAGCACTGTGAATTCACTAGGATGCAAGCTATGGGATCATCAAAGAGGGGCTCATGCACATTATTATCTGCCTAACATCTATCTCAATAGAGTTGAAATCCAAATTTGGATACTGCTAGCATGAATTATGCGTTGTTGAGGGCAATTTAGGTTAGTTATGTTTTGAATCAAAATTCTACACAACCTTAAAATCTTTTTCACAAGGGAAAAGATTATGACTCAGAAAACTAAATACTTGAGTGCCTAACAAACAGCAAAATACTCCACACGAGTGCCTAAAAATGAAGCACCCAACAGAGTTTACTCCATTTCAAATTAGTTACGTTTATATAGACTTTCTATTTCTCCAGTACTTATACTGGATTTAAAACAATTACATGCACAAAGTTCTGCTCACCCGTTTCCAACTAAGGGGAATAAAAGAGCAAAGCCTTTCCAAACACAATATTCTACATGACTTATCTGCCAGACAGTATGTTGTAAGCATGCATTTTAGAACGAAGGGTTTTACGAAAAAATTAGGCCTAAAATGTGTTCAGAAGATCCTTAAAAGTTATGACTTTTAAAAGGGCTGGAGCAGTGGCTCAGCAGTTACGGCACCTGCCTGGCATGCATAAGTACATGAGTTCAAACCCCAGCATCACGTACACAACCAAGCGTCTAAGGAATGAAAGTCACATGAAAAACTAAATAAAAATTTCTTTTCTTTTTTTCTCTCTCACTGTCCCCTCTTTCAAAAAAAAAAAAAAGAGTTATGACTTGTAGATTAACATGCTGTTTCTCATTCTTGGCCACATAGAATCTTTAATAACTGTGAAGACTGATGACAAATATCTGAAATTTAAAAGCTCGGAAAATACCTAACCTCAAGGAAACCATATATATTCAGGAAAGAGTAACACTTGACTCCTGGATGCTTTATTATGCCTTTTGAGTCATACCAGTCCCTAATGCACCGTTCAAGGTTTCTATACTCTTCTCTCCTTTTTTCCTCCATTTTTTCCCATTAGGCATTATAATTACACATATTGATAGGAGACACTGTTAGAAATTTGTACATGCGTAAGCTAATACATATAATTTGGCAAAATATAATTTCCCATCATTTCCTTCCCTTCCTCCCTCTTCCTGGTCTCTTTCCTCTTCGCTACTGACTTTCCCTTGATTTTCATGAGATTCTACCACCACCTTTCTTTTCATTTTTCCTCTCCAGCTTCCACACATGAAAGAAAATATATGACACTTGGCTTTCTGAGTTTGGCTGATCTACTTAACATAATGTTCTTAAGTTCCATCCATTTTTCTGTGAATGGCAAATTTGGAGTGGTATATCTGGGTCAAATGGTGGTTCCATTTCTAGTCTTTGGAGCTTTGGAGGAACTTCCATACAGATTTCCAGAGTGGTTATACTAATTTACAATCCCAGCAAGTGTGTAAAAATGTTCCTTATCCTCTGCATTCTCTCCAGAAATTGTTATTTTTTTTTAAGAGAGGACGACAGTGTGAGAGACAGAGAGAGACAGAGAGAATCAAATTTTATTGAGTTTTTCACATGGCTTTTTTTTTTTTTGTTGCTCTGACACTTAGTTGCGTACATGGGTGCTGGGGTTTGAACCCGTGTACTTGTGCATGCCGGGCAAGCGCCATAACCACCAAGCCACCACTCCAGCCCCTATTTGTATTCTTAATGGTTACCATTCTGACTAAAGTGAAAAGAAATCTCAACTCAGTTTTGATTTGAATTTCTCTAACTGCTGACAACGTTGAGCATTTTTTCATATTTGTTGGCCATTTGTATTCCTTCTTTTGAGAAGTGTCTATTTAGTTCATTTGCTCATTTATTAACTGGGTTTATTTTTTGGTGCAGAGATTTTTCAGTTCTTTATGTATTCTTTATTAAGAAATTTAGTTATTGTACAAAAATGCATCCAAAGAAACAATATGATATGTATATATTCTTAAATCAGATTTACCCCCTAGATCCCTCCCTATTTTTCCTCTCTCACCAGTCCCCTCCCCCATCTTTCCCAATACATATCTACGATTGTCCTAGATTATGTGTTGCTAAGCCTATGCTGGGTCCAGTACACGAGACTGACTACCTTTCACACAGGCCTGGGTTTAACTCCCCCCTCTACAGATAAGTGAAGACATTTGGCCCTTGACTCTATGGGTTTGGCTAACTTTGCTCAACATGATTTCTTCCATCACCATCCATTTACCTTCAAAGGCTGCAATCTTATTGTTTCTAATTGTTGAGTAGAACTCTATGGTGTGTGTATGTATATGCGTGTGATATATATATCATAGTTTTTAGATCTATTCATCCAGTGAGGGGCATCTGAGTTGGTTCCATAATTTAGCTACTATAAATTGAGCTGCTATAAACATAGATTTTGCTATTTCACTGTAATGTGCTAATTCTAAATCCCCTGGAAAAATACCCAGGAGAGGGATAGTTGGATCATATGGTAGGTTCATCTCTAAATTTTTGAGGAGTCTCCACACTGCTTTCCAGAGGTGCTGTACCAGCCTGCAGTTCCACCAACAGTGTGGAACTCCACAGCCCCTCCAGCATCTGTTATTGCTTATATTCTTCATTTTTGCCAATCTGACTGAAGTGAAATTTAATGTAGTTTTGATTTAAATTTCTCTGATTACTAGTGATTTAGAGCACTTTCTCATGTACTCATTGGCTTGCTTGATGTACTCTATTGAGAAGTTTCTATTTAGCTCTTTGGCCCATTTATTGATTGGGTTGTTTGTGTTTTTGAGGCTGAGATTTTTGAGGACATTGTAAATTCTGGATATTAGTTCCCTGTCAGAAGAATCACAGGCTGTGATTCTCTCCCATTTGGAAGGAAGTCTCTTGACAATTCTGATCATTTCCTTGGCTGTGCAAAAGCTTTTTTGCTTTATGACATCCTGCTCACTGATTTTTTACTTTACTTCTTCCACTTGGGGAGACATGTTGAGAAAGTCTTTGCCTACTTCCAAATGCTGGCGTGTTGGTCCTAACTTTTCTTCCAGCAGTTGAATGGTAGCTGGTTTAATTCCTAGTTCCTTGATCCATTTTGATTTGATTTTTTGCGAGGTAAAAGATAAGGGTCTAATTTCAACTTTCTGCAAGTGGCTGTCCAGTTGGTCCAGCACTATTTGTTCAATAGGCTGTCATTCCTCCATGTTATATTTTGTCCCCCTTTGTCAAAGATCAGATGTTTAAAGATTTGTGGGGTTTCACAAATTTTGATACCACACCATGCTGTTTTTGTTACTAAAGCTGCATAGTATAGTTTTAGATCTGGTATGGTGAATCCAGATCTAACCCTATGTCGGAAATGTAGATAGCCAAGACTTTCTCCCCTTCTATAGGTTCTCTCCTCACATTCTTGTTATCTTTTTTGTACAGAAGCTTTTAAATGTGATGCCATCCCATTTATTAACTCTTGAGAATTTGACTTCTTCCTTTCCTATTTTTATTCCTTTTATCTCCTCTGTTTGCCTAATTGCTACACCTAGAATTTGTACTACTATGTTGAATAAGATTGGGTGATAGTGGACATCCTTGTCTTGTTCCAGATTTTAAAGGAAACATTTTTAGTTTTTCCCCATTCACTATGGTGTTGATTTGGGTTTTGTCATATAAGCTTTTATGATGTAAAAGTAAGTTCCTTCTATCCTTACTTTCCTCAGTGTTTTTATCATAAATAGGTGCTGAATTTTGCTGAAAGTTTTCTCTGCATCTTTTGAGACAACTATGATTTTTGTTCTTAATTCTATTATGTGGTAAATTATATTTACTGACTTGCATATGTTAAATCATCCTTGAAACCCTGGTATAAAACCAATTTGATCATGATGTACAATGTTAATATGTTGTTAAATATGATCTGCCAATATTTTATTAAGAACTTTTGCATCTAAGTTCATCAGGACTATTGGCCTCTAGTTTTGTTTCCTTCGTGTATCCTTATCTGGTTTTGGTATGAGAGTGATACTGGCTTCAGAGAATGCATTTTTAAGTACTTTTCTACCTCATGGAATAACTTGGCGAGCACTGATATTAATTCTTCTTTAAAGGTATTATAAAATTCAGCTGAGAACCAATATGGTTCTAGGCTTTTTTTGTTATTGTCATTAGAAAACTTTATTATTGCTTCTATTTCACTGCTAGTTATTGGTCTGTTTTGGTTTTCTTTGTTCTCTTGATTTAATTTTAGCAGGTCATATGTGCCTAGGAATGTGTCCATTTCTTCCAGGTTTTACAATTTATTGGAGTATAAGTTTCCAAAATAGTTCCCAATGATCCTCTGGAGTTCTGTGGAGAATTTTCTGTTTTCATCTCTAATTTTATTGATTTGGTTTTTTTCTCTTCTTATTTTGGTTAGTTTAGCAAAGGGTTAATCAATCTTGTTTATCTTTTCAAAAGAACCAACTCTTGGGCTGGAGTGGTGGCTGGGCAGTTACAGTGCTTGCCTGGCATGTGTGAGTACACGAGTTCAAAGCCCAGCACCAAGTACACAACAAAGTGTCTGAGGAATGAAAGTCATATGAAAAACTAAAAATAAAAATTGCTACTGTCTTTCTTGCTCTCTCTCTGTTCTCTCTTTCTTTAAAAAAAAACAACTCTTCATAATTCCTTGTATTATTTTAATTCTCTATTTCATTGATTTTGATACTGATCTTAATTATGTCCTTCCTTCTGCTGGTTTTGAAATTGGTTTGTTCTTGTTTTTCAAGTGCCTTAGATATATCATTATGTTGTTTATTTGGGATCTTTCTGATTTTTTTAAATAGGCACTCATAGCTATAAACTTTTCTTTTAGAACTGCCTTCACAGCATATCAGAGGTTTCAGAGTCTAGTTTGATTCTAAGAATTTTTAAATTTCTCCCCTGATTTCTATAACACATTAATCATTTAAAAGTGTATTATTCAATCCCATGTGTTTATATATTTTCTGTAGTTTTCTCTTTTTTGGTGTTGGTATCTAATTTCATTCCATTATGCAAGGAATTAAATCAACTTCTTTTATATTTGCTAAGAGTTGCTCTGTAGCCTAAAATATGGTCATTTAAAAAAAATATGGTCATTTTGGAGAAGGTTCCATAAACAGTTGAGAAGAAAGTGAATTTAGTTATTGTTAGTTGAAATATTCCGTAGATATCTTCTACATTTGATTTAAAATATTTTTTTTCAGTCTTTACTGAGTTTATGTCTGGATGACTTATTGTTAAAGTCACACATTATTGTTGTAGTGGGGTCCATCTGAGTCTTTAAGTAGTTTTATGCAATTAGGTGCACCAAAATTCAGGGCATAAATATTTATTATTGTTATATCTTCTTGCTGAATTATTCCCTTTATTAGTACAAAGTGACCTTCTTTATCTTTTCTGATTAATTTTGGTTTGAAATTTTCTTTGTTAGATTTGAGAGCTACTCCTGCTTGTTCTCAGGCTCCATTTGTATGGTATATCAATTTCCACTGTTTCACTTTCAGCTTGTGGCTGTCTTTGCCTGGAAGTTGAGTCTGATGCAAACAACAGAGTTGAGTCTTGCTTTTTCATACAATCTGTCAGTCTATGTCTTTTAATTGGAGAACTGAGAACATTTACATTCAATGTTATTACAGAGAGATGTTTACTACTTTCTAACATTTTGATTATTTCTAATGTTTAAATTGGTCCTGATTTTCATTTGCTTAACTACTTTTCAAGAAAGATTTGTTCATTGGTGCTCTCTGGGGTTTTTTACTTCTTCTATGTGCAGTGTTTATTTTCTGTAGTGTTGGCTTAGTAGTCACGAGTTCTTTTAGTTTCTGCTTATCTTGGAAGGTTTTTATTTCTTCCTTGATTCTCAAGGGTATCTTTGTTGGACATAGCAATATTGGTTCACAGTTGTTTTCTTACAGGGTTTGGAACACATCATTCCAAGTCCTCCTTGATTTCTAGAGGTTTTTTTTTTTTCTCTCTCTCTCTGAGAAATCTTGCCTCTAAATGCAAACTGATATTTTTCTCTTGTTTTAAAATTCTATCCTCATTCTGTATGTTAGTCATTTTATGTATAATAACCTCATTGAGAGGTTCATTTTTGATCTTGTCTATTTGGGGTTCTGAATGCCTCCTATATCTGGATGTCCATCTCATTCCGAAGGTTTAGAATTTTTTTCTGTTATTTCCCCGAAGAGGTTGTCCATGCCATTAGCTTGTATCTCACAACTTTCTTTGATTCCAATGATTCTTAAATTTGGACTCTTAATGTTGTCCCAGTATTCTTGTATATTCTGGTCATGGTTACTTATTTTCTTTTCTTTAATACTGCCTGAAAGTTCAAGGCTAGCCACTTCATTCCAGCACTGAGATGCTGTCTTTCCCATGGTGCTCTCTATTAGAGAGATTTGCAAGTGAACATTTTATTTGATTTATTGTGTATTTCATTTCCAAGATTTCTGCTTATTTTTCAATATCTCTATGTCCTTATTGAATTTCTCATTTACATTCTATATTGACTTCTTTGATTCATCCAGTTGTTTTTCTGCATTCTCTTGGAATTTGTTGATAATTTTTACAACCATTCTTTTGAATTTTTTATCTGGTATTTCAGCCCACTTCACTATCTTTGGGGTCAGTTGCTGGTAGTGAATTATGATCTTTAGGTGTCATGTTACTTTGTTTTTTCATATTTCTGGTATTCCTGTGTTAGGTTTTATGCATCTGGTGGGATGAATTTATTTTCCACTCTTACATATGAACCTTTTTAGGACACAGCCTTTGTTTGCCAAAGTCTACAATCTTTAATAGATAAGTGACCTTGGTAAATTACCTTATTTTTCTGAGCCTCAGCTTCTCCAATATGGTGTTTTTAAGAGGATCAAATGTAATAGTGATTAGAGAAAGTATTATTAATGATTTCATGCTGATCCCTGGCAGCTTCTTTCTTCCTTCAACTTACCCATAGCTTTGAGACCATATGTTTTTAGAATACCTTCTATACACTGTAGTCCTGGTTCATAGTTCAACCTGGATTTAAGGTGCTAGCCCAAAAGGGAAATTAAATGTTATGAAACTAGGTGAAACCCTTATGCCAGCTATTTCAGATTTTCACATGTAATTGTTTACATTAGTGAATCATAAACCAGTTTCCCCTTTACTGGATGTTATTCTTAAGTATTTCTATGACATGCACAGGTAATAGCTGAAAATTAGCTGTCAGGGAAAATTCTTCAATTAATGTATAAGATAGTAATATTTACTTGAAACTATATTTCATAATACCTGAATTTAAAAGTTCTAAGTGTGATTTCCAAAAAGTTGTACAGTTTGGGGAAAAAAATCATCAAAACTGAGGAGATACTAAGCACTAGAGAAAAATATTTTTCTAAATTCTTTCAAAATAATGACTCTTATGACCAATAGACACGATATTTTGAGAATTTAACACTCTTTTCAACATTGCTAAGTAAACATAGTGAACAAAAACTTAGAGATTATCAATTTTTTGGTTTTGTTTTGGGTACTGGGGATTAAAACCTGGGATGCTTATCCCCAGCCATTTTTATTTTTTATTTTCAGACAGAGTCACATTAAATGGCTGAGTAGGGGCTTGAAATTGTGATCCTCCTGTTCCACACTCCTGAGTAACTGGGATTACAGGTGGGTGCCACAATGCCTGGCAAAGACTATTAGATTGAAGGAGAATTATACTGGCTGATATACAATGTGGGCAAATTTGGGTGCGGCACTTCTGATAATTTCTATTAAGTCTAGAAAGAACACTAATGAACACCAAATTGAAGGATCACAGTCTAAACCAGTAACTAGAATTTATCTTTTCCAGGTAAGCATGAATCCCTGAAGTTCCTGCCTCTTTCCAAGCTTAGAGCAGCATGATATGAGAGGAACCATGGGGTTCTAAAACCAATTGTGGAAAATCCTGTGTTCTGCCCCAGTTGCTGAGGTGATTGCTCTACTGGTTTAAAATGGGGACCAGAGACACTCAAGCAGCAAGTAACCTAGACAGAGAGAGAGAGAACAAAGAAGGTGAGCACACTGGCACAAGCCAGTAACCCCAGTGATTCAGGAGGCCAAGACAGGAGAATCTTAAGTTCATGGGATGTCTAAGTTCATGGAATGTAGCTTAGTGGTAGAGCACCCTTGGGTTCAATCCTGAGTTCTAGGAGAAAGAAAGAAAGAAAAATGAGAAAGAAAAGGAAAGGAAAGGAAGGAAGGAAGGAAAGAAAGATAATAGAAGGAAGGAAGAAAAAAGAAAGGAAGGAAGGAGAAAGGGAAAGGGAGAAAGGAAAGAGACAGGGAAGAGGAGAATGGGGAGGGAGTTCTAGTACATTAAGTAACTAGAAGGAAATTGCTTCCCTGGTAAACAAGATCATTTCCTTACCCATTAGAACATGAAACACACACCTTGGTAAAACATTTTAACAACATTCAACCTGAGTAAACTGATTTAAAATGCAATTCCAGGGGCTGAAGCACTGGCCCAGCAGTTATAGCTCTTGCCTGGCATATACAAGGACCCAGTCAAGCCCCAGCACCACATACACAACTAAGTGTCAGAGCAGTGAAAACCACATGAAAAACTAAATAAAATTGATTTTCTCTCTCTGTCTCTAAAAAAAATAAATAAATAAAATAAAATGCAATTCCCCTACAGTAACTGAATTGTCTAAACTGGAAATGAATTAGGTTTTACTAACATTAGGCTTTTGCTCCTGTCCTTTCTCTATTCTTGATGCTGAATTACAATTCCCAGTGGGTCTTTCAGACCAAGCCTCCTAAAGTTAAAGCACTAAATCAGGTGTTAACGATGCAGGTGTGATGCTTTAAAAAGCTGAGTGATAAAATTCAGATTACAAACATATGAACGGGGAGAAAAAGCAGTCTGTTATTGATAAAGAACAAAAGTAAAATCCAAGGGGAGTTTTGGTCTTGATGCATGCAAATATCTTCCAGGTTTTATTTTTTTTCTCTCTCCTAAACACTGCAAAATAAAAAAGCAATAAAGAGGGACAGCTTATTTATCTTTAAAACAAATCTTCTGTCTAAACCAAGTTAATTAACTTACCTCTACATCTGTTTGAAAGTTAAAAAGATCTATTCTTTGCCAGTTGCTTCCATCCAGGGCTAAGACGTTCCAAGCCTGGGAGGTGGGTGGTAAAAGAGGAGGAACATGGTGAAAGATATATTTATTGAGTAACGTATTGGAGAGTCTTGACTCAACCTTTCTATTTCCACATTTCTATTCTCAATGTTTATCAAATTAATAAACAAATGTGAAACTATTATAATGTCTTATATTTAATGAAACAAAATTTTAATTTAATGGCTTATTTGAACTAAAACTCATCTTTAGTCTAATGAAACTTGATATTTATTGATTAAAAATCTAGTTAATATGGCTAGAGTGGTAGCTTAGCAGTTATGGTGCTTGTCTGGCATACCCAAGCACACAGGTTTGAACCCCATCATCACATAATACAACAAAGTGTCAGAGCAATGAAAGCTACATGAAAATCTAAATAAAACTGCTTCTCTCTCACACTATTCTTCTCTTAAAAAAAAGAATCAGTGAATACTGTACCTTGGAAATTTGTGCACATCGGCACAAAGTTACTATATCCAAGAAGGAAAATATTCTGGAAAAAAAGGGGAAAACAAAATGAGTTAGTGTTCACATCTCAGGACAATTATAAAGTGAGAGATAAAATTTAAAGCATCTTCTGGATATTGTTTCTCAAGATTCCTCAGTTAGAAAAATAAAAGTGGACAAGTTTTATATCTCTACTATGAAATATTAAATGATTACATTCTCATAAGCTGCTTCAGACACATTATACAAATTCTCTTAAAACTGAATTCATTAAACTTTTATTTCCCTTATTCAATGAAATGAACATGAGAAAATACACCCTAATTAGTTCTTTTCAAAGACCAGTCTCTAATCGCCCAGGCAGTAAACCAGGTGATAACTAACTCCTTCTAATTCTAATATTCCTAACACACAGCACAAACCCCTCTCCTGGTGGCAGATTCAACAAACAGGCTGAGATGTTTAAGCTTTGAATAACATGGACAAAAAAGCTAGATGATAAAACCCATCTGGTTTCATGTATGTGTTTACTTGGTAGAAAAATGGAGCTCGTTAGTTCAGGTAGTCTATAAATGATCAGTTTTTCTAAGCAAAAGCGAAGAAGCCACAGAAGATTTAAAAAAAAAATTGGGAGAAAAGAGCAAAGACAAGCAAACAAAAAACAGGCTGACATCAGTAAAACGGCCTGAGTGAGGTCCTGATATTCTGGCAGGAGAGGAGCTTCTCAGGCGAGCAGAAGGGACAGTGTGCGCATGGAGGTGAAGTGGAATAACAGCTGAAAACAAAGACCAGCTGTTATATTTGTGAGAAAAAGAGTGATGGGGTTGAAGTCGGGAACAATTCTGCGCCTCAATTTTGGCAGTCCTGAAAGGTAAATAAGAGACTGTGCCTATGGTGTGGAAGAGGGATAGAGATGAGATGGCTAACGCCCACCTGTAAGGTTCCTCAAAATTTTTAACAGGAACAATCAGTGGCGAGTTAATCCGTGAGCTCAGGGATGGATAATACAATCCTAATCTAGAACACTGTTTAATACAAAATGCACCCAATACTTGGGACTAGAGACTGAACAGATATCATTCTAGAATAAATTCTCCAGCAAAAAGCAAGGGGCAGAGGCATAAAAAGGGCTGTATTAACCTTGATTTCTGTACAGAAGAAAATGCTTGTGACTGAAATATGTGTACTTAAATTTTATAATAAATATATTCTGGGTATCTACATACATACATTTACTCCATGGGAACACATATTGTCCAGTCCACAGTCCCTCCTAACCCCAAAAGCCATTTTCCATACCATGTGACCATTCTACAAGCAGCTACAACTGTCAGTTCCCTAAAAACTCAACCACCAGAGAAACCACTCAGGTACAGTAAAACCACATTCATGCTGGGGTTGTATTCTGAAGAGTAAGATGAAGGTGGAAAAGGACCTAGCCAAGATTCCCTTGAAAATTAAAAATGTAGCATCTCTGGAGAACATGATTTACTGCCTCTTGGTGGTAATTAATAATAATAATAATAATAATTAATAATAATAATTAGTTACGATTGCTTTTGCACTATGTGCCAGCCATGACTCATGTTAGTCATTTACCTGACACAATGATGATATGAGGTGTGTACTATTATAATCTCCATTTTACAGATAAGGACACAGCTCAGAGAGGTTATGTTACCTGACCAAGCCACACAGTTAAGGGTGGAGCTAGGATATGAACCCAAGTGGTCTGGGAGATAGAGGCCCCAAAACACAGCTGTTTTAATCTCAGGACTGGACGCTACTTTTTCAATTGTGATCACCAGATGAAATATTTTCTTTTAGGGAGCATGCTATTTGGAAAACAAAACAAACAAAACCCCTAGAATCACATGGAGGTACACAGGAACCAAGAAGTGGAACTGTTTAGTGCTCAATGTTATGGTTGTTCAATGAAAAAGTACACAGTCTGAAGTATTTATATTACCCCCCACCCACACACATACATCTTTAAATGGAATGTAACTGAATTTGCACTAATAGGCATGATGAAACTTCTCACAGCCAAAATGCACACTAAGCCAATTCTAGGCTCTCATTTTGATGAACAAATTTAATGCTCTGAAAGAGAAAGCCAGGGGTACTACCAACAGAAACAAATAGCTAAAGGAACAGGAAACAATTGTGGTCCTTCAAAATATTTTTTTCCTGGAAACTGTTTCATACTCAACTATAACAGCCATACATTCATGAGGCAAGCATTTCAGTAGCATCCATGACTATAAATATATAGAAGAGTATAGAGCTGGATAAAATTCTTGACTTCATATTCTGTTCCACTTGTCTACCTTTGCATCAGTAAGGTCCTATTTTAACTACTACAACTCTTTCAACTTTGTTCATCAATGCTATCCTGATTGTTCTTGATCCTTTGAGTTTCCATTTAAGTTTTAGAATCAGCATATCAACTTCTGCAAAAAACCTTCTGAAACTTTTACTGGGATTACACTGAAGTTACAGAAAATTTATAGAACACAGATTTTTTACAATATTGTCTCTTCTAATTTGCTATTCAGAAGTCCTTCAATTTCTCACATTAGTATTTGTAGTTTTCCATGTAGATATCCTGCTTGTCTTTAGATATTAGTTATTTGATGTTGCTATTATTAAAATGGAACATTTTATTTTTTTGAACCCAAGGGCACTTAATCACTGAGTCACATACTCAGCCTTTATTAGTCTTGTTGGTGGTGGTGTATGCTTGTTTTTTGAGACAGTCTCACTAAGTTGTTTAGGGCCTTGTTGAATTGCTGAGGCAGAGTCTTGAACTTGCAATCTTCCTGCTTCAATCTCCCAAATCAATGGGATTACAGGTATATGCCACTGTGCCTGGCAAAACAGAACATTTTAAATGCCATTTTCTATTGTTGCTAGTGTATATAGTTAATTTTCACATATTGAACTTGTATCCAGCAACATTTCTAAATTCATCTATTCACTGTAATAGTTTTCTATATATAAGCCAATTTACCTGCAAATAGACAAATTTCTTTCTTTCTTCCTTTCCAGTAATTACACTATTTATTTTTCTTGCCTTATTGCAGTGGCTATGATCACTTCTAGTACCATGATAAACAGAACCAATAATAAAAGATATTTATCCTATTTCCATCTCAGAGAAAACCGTGTCACTCTGGAATCACTGATTATAATTTCCCTCATCTTGATTATTTTGTTACAGTCTATAAAATATCTGTTTTGAATATGCATGATTTTAGCATGTTTTCAACATTTATCTACCTTCTCTGTAAAATAAGAACAGCTAATACAGTCTCCATAAACACTCTTTCCCAGGATAGAGTTTCCTCATTATTAACATATTGCATTAGTGTGGTATATTTGTTAGAATTAATGGACCAATACTGATAAATTATTAACTAAAGTCCACAGCTTACATGAACGATCACTCCTTGTATTGTATGGTAGTTATGTGGGTTTCACTAAATGTATCATGTCATGCATCCTCCACTAAAGTATCACATATAATAGTTTACTTCTCTAAAAACTGTCTCAACTTTGCCTATTCATCCCTCCCTTTCTCCTAATAGACCCCTGGAAACCACTGATCTTTTAATGTCTCTATAGTTTTGCCTTTTCAAGAACATGATATACTTGGAATCATACTCTATACAGTCATTCAGATTTGTTTTATTTAGTAACATGTATTAAAGTTCCTCCATGTCTTTACACGGCTTGATAGATTATTGCTTTTTATCACTGAACAATATTATAACACTGCATATATGCACCAATTGTTTATCCTTTCATCTACTGCTGGACATGTTAATGGATTTCCAGTTTGGGGTGATTATGAGTATAAACATTGGTGTAAAGGTTTTTGTGCAAATTTACCACTTGTCTGAATTAATACCTAAGAGTGTGATTGCTAGATTGCGAAGTTTACATTTAGTTTTGTAAGAAACTGCTAAGGTCTTCAAAGTAGCTGCACCATCTGAATATCCACCAGTAATGATGGGACATCCTATTCCTTCGCATCTCACCACTTTATATTGTTAGATTTTCGAATTCTAGCTATTCTCATACATATACTCTGATATCTCATCATTTTAATGTTAACTTCCCTAGTGACATGTGAAAATAAACATCTTTTCATGTGCTTATGTGTCATCTTTATATCTTCTTTGTTAAAATGTCTATTTAGATCTTCTGTCCATTAAAAAAATGGATTGTTTTCTTATTGAATTTTAAGAGTTCTTTATATATGCTGGACACCACTCTTTTATTAGATGTTTAGTAAAATTTTCTCCCAGTTTGTGGATTGCCTTTTCCTTCTCTTAACAGTGTCTGATTCAGAGAGGTTCTTCTTATTATTATTAATTTTTATTACCAGAAATTGAACCCAGGGGCACTTAACCACTGGGCCACATCCCCACCCTTTCTTATTTTTTATTTTGAGAAAGGATCTAAGTTGCTGAGGGCCTCAATAAGTTGCTGAGGCTAGCTTTGAAATCATGACTCCTGCCTCAGACTCCTCAGCCTTTGGATTATAGGCATATGCCATTGTGCCAGCTCTCAGATAGGTTTTTAATGTTAATAAAGTCCAACTTAATACTTTCTTTCATGAGCAATGTTTCTGGTGTTGCATGACTATCATTTGGTGTTGTGTCAGTGCCAAATCCAAGGTCACCTAGATTATTTTTTATGCTTTCTTCTAGAAGTTTTCTTTTACTTTTAGGTATATGCACCATTTTTAGTTGAATTTCATGAAAGTTATAAGGTTTATCTACATTGGTTTTTTGCACATAAATGCCCAATTGTTCAAACAGGAAAACATTTTTCTCCATTGAATTTTTTTGATCCTTTGTCAAAGTTAAGTTCAATATATATTTGTGATGCATTTCTTGCTATCTATAACACCGATCCATTTGTCTATTCTTGCACCAACACTGCACCTTAATTAGTAGCTAAATACCAAGTCTTAAAAGTCAATTAGCATCAATCCTCTGGCTATCTTCTTTCAGTATTGCAAAGGATTTTCTGGATCTTTTCTTTTTCACATTAACTTTAGAATCTGTCAATATCCACAAAATAAGTTGGTAGTATTTTGACTGGGATCATGGTGAATCTACAGACCAACTTGAGAAAAATTAACATCTTAACAATATTGGAACTTCCTGTTCATGAAAATATAGTATCTCTCCATTTGATTTCATGGGTATCACTGATTTCTTTTATTGGAGTTCTGCAGTTTTCCTCATAGATCTTATAAATTCTGTTAAGAGTTATACCTAGGTATTCCACTTAAAAAAAAGAGAGAGAGAGGGGGATAGTGAAAGAGAGAGAATATCAAATTTTTATTTAGTGTTCCATGTGGCCTTCGTTGCTCCAGCACTTTGTTTTGTACATGGTGCTGGGGTTTGAACCCACATCCTTGTGCATGCCAGGCAAGCATTGGAACCCATGAGCTACCACTCCAGCCCTAAGTATTCCATTTGTTGATGCATATATCACTGCTTTAAATTTCAAATTCCAGAGGTACCCAGGACCACCCTGAGGAGGACCCCCACCAGGAGCAGCACACACCCCACCAGCTGATACTCTGGGCCAGGTATCTGGTCCCTATCACCTGGAGAAGCCCTGGTTCAGGTCCCTGGTCCCAGGTTGAGCAGGCACCAGGACACCCAGAAGAAGACCCCATCTTGGAGCAGCCCCCAACCAGCTAATGCTCTGGCCCAGGTCTCTGGTTTCCCCCACCAGGAGCAGCCCCTGCTCAGTAGACATGCTGGCCCAGGACAGCCCTGAGGAGGACCCCCATCTGGAGCAGCTCCCACCCAGCAGACATTCCAGTCTAGGTCTCTGGTCCCGGCCATGGATGGAGCAGCCTCTGCCCAGCTAATGCTTCAGCCCAGGCCTCTGCTCCAGGGCCAGCAAAGGCCTAGGGCAGCCCAGAGAAGGATCCTCACCTGGAACACATCTGGCCCAGCTGAGAAGCTGGCCCAGGTTTCTGGTCCCAGGCCTGGGAGGTATCCAGGACACCCCATGGACCCTGCCCAGTGATGCCCAACTGCAGCACATACCTGCAGGTCCAGATACATTGGTCCTGTACCTGCCGCCAAGGATCTCAGGTCCCCTTGCAGTGCACAGGCAGGACTGCTCAGGCCCACAGCATGCCTCTGGTACTCTAGGACTCGCAACACACCTCTACCACAAGCTTCAATCTAGTAGGCTGCCCCATACTCCCAACAGGTTCCAGATCTGCCCCCTGAACCCTAGATCTAAAAGATGCAGCAAAACAAGGCTCCAAGCATAAGCAGTGGTTTGGAAGAAGGTGGTCATCAGAGGGGTGGTGTCTCACTTGACCCTTTGACTTGAAAGAAAGAAGCACCTGGAGACCTGCCTAACTTCCCTATGGGGAATCTCAATTCACAATACAGAAAATTTTCAAAAATGAAGAATCAAACTACAAAAGGTTCACCTCAAACCAGAACTTCCCTACCAACGAGCCAATGGACAGGGAACGGGATGAAAACCTAGAAAAAATTATCAATGATGTGATTACTAAAAGGAACAACGAACTTAAAGAAGATTTAATGAAGGGAGGAGGAGGAGGAGGAGGATCAATGAAACAAAGAGCTGATTTTCAAAAAACTAAATAAAATTGACTGACCCCTAGGCCAGTTTCATTAAGAGGAGTGAAATGAAGCAAATTAACAAAATCATCAATGAAAAGTGAGCATTCACCACTGACCTCATGGAAATCAATGCAGTATCAGAACCTATTTTGAAAAACAATACTCTTCTACATCAGGTAATCTGGAAGACATGAACAAACTTCTAGACACATACAACATTCCCAAATTGATGCAGGATGATACTGAAAACCTAAGCAGCCCAATAGTACGCACTGAAATTAATACAGCAATTCAAAGCCTTCCAAAGAAGAAAAGCCAGGACCTGATGGATTCCCTGCTGAATTTTACCACACCTATAAAGGAGGAGCTAACACCTCTCCTTATTAAGCCATTCCAAGAAATTGAAAAAGAGGGTGCTCTCCCAAACACTTTTTGAGACAACCATAACTCTGATACCCAAACCTAACAAAGACACATCAAAAAAAAAAAATCTACAAACCAATATCCCTGATGAACATAGATGCAAAAATACTTCATAAAGTTCTAGCAAAACACATTCAAAAATACTTTAAGAAGATAACTCATCACGATCAAGTTGGTTTCACTCCAGGGATGCAAGTCAATAAATGTGATTCAACACTTAAAGGGAATTAATGATAAAAACCACACGATCATCTCAATTGACACAGTAAAGGCCTTTGATAAAATTGAGCACCCATTTATGCTCAACACCCTAGAGAAGATAGGGATCAAAGGAAGTTATCTTAACTATGTAAAGGCCATATATGAATAAACCCACAGCTAGTATACTACTAGATGAAGAAAAGCTGAAAGAATTTTCACTAAACACAGGAATAAGATAAGGCTGTCTGCTCTCACCATTTTTATTCTATTTAGTCCTTGAGAACCTAGCCAGAGCAGTAAGACAAGGGAAGGAAATCAAACAGATAAGAATAGGAAGAGAGGAAGTCAAACTACTCCTTTTTGCTGATGACATGATCCTGTATCTGGAAGACCCAATAAACTCTATCAGAAAATTGCTTGAGTTTAAAATCAGATTCAGCAAAGTGGCAGGCTACAAGATCAACACCCATAAATCAATAGTTTTCCTAAACACTAACAATAATAGGGTGAAAGAAGAAATCAGGAAATCCATCCCATTCATAGTATCCTCAAAAAGAATAAACTACTTGGAATCAATCTAACAAATGATATAAAAGACCTCTGCAATGAAAACTGCTGAACACTGAAGACAGAAATTGAAGAAGACCTGAAAAGATGTCAAGATGCTCCATGTTCTTGTTAGGCATAATTAATATAATTAAAATGGCCATTCTGCCAAAAATGCTATATAGATTCAAAGCACTCCCCCCATCAAGATACCAACATCATTCTTTACAGATATTGAAAAAGCAATTCTCAAATTCATTTGGAATAACAAGAAACTCAGAATAGTCAAAACATTACTAAGCAAGACAGATGAAACAGGAAGTTTTACATTACCAGATCTAAAATTATATTATAGAGCTGTAGTAAAAAAAACAGCATTGTAGTGATATCAAAACAGTCATGAAGACCAATGGAATAGAATAGAAGGCTCTGAGACAAACCCACAAATGTTTAAACATATTTGACAAAGAGAGTCAAAATATAACATGGAGGAAAGAGCCTATTCCACAAATGGTGCTAGACAAACTGGACAGCCACTTGCTGAAAGTTAAAATTAGATTCTTCTCTCTCACTTTGCACAAAAATCAAATCAAAACGGATCAAAGATCTAGGAATTTAACCAGTTACCATACAACTGCCAGAAGAAAAATTGGGAGCAACACTCCAGGATATGGGAGGAGGCAAAGACTTTCTCAACAAGACTCCTAAAGCATAAGAATTAAAGTCAAGAATCAATAAGTGGGATGTCATTAAACTAAAAAGCTTTTGCTCAGCCAAAGAAATGGTCAAAATCATCAAGAGCAAACCCCAGAATGGGAGATAATAATGGCCTGTAATTCCTCTGACATGGCACTAATATCCAAAATTTACAAAGAATTCAAAAACTTAATATCAAAACCACAAACAATCCAATCAATAAATGGGTCAGAGAGCTAAACAGAAACTTAACAGAGGAAACTGCTCAAGCCAATGAACACATGAGAAAGTGTTCTAAATCACTAGTAATCAGATAAATGTAAATCAAAACTACATTAAGATTTCACCTCTTTCCAGTCAGACTGGCAAAGATGAAGAATATAAATAGTAACATATCCTGGAGGGGTTGTGGGGATATAGGAACACTAGCACACTGTTCATAGAACTGCAGACTGGTATAGCTGCTCTGAAAAGCAGTGTGGAGATGCCTCAAAAAATTAGGGATGGATCCACTCTACAACTCAGCTATTCCTCTTCTATGTATTTTTCCAGAAGAACTAGAATCAACACATTACAGTGACATAGCAAAATCAATGTTCATAGCACCTCAATTTATAATAGCTAAATTGTGGAATCAACCCAATTGCCTGTCAACTGGATTAATGGATCCAAAAGCTGTGGTATGTATATATATATATATATTAGAAACTATTAGAAACAATAATATTATGGTATTTGAAGGTAAATGGATGGAAATTGAAGAAATTATGCAGAGCAAAATTAGCCAAACTCAGAGACTGAAGGGTCAAAAGGTTTCCCTCATTTGTGGAGGCTGGAGCAAAACCCAGGCTTGAATGAAAAGTAGTCAATCCCATGTACTGGACTCACCAAAGTCAAAGCAACACATAACCTAGGGGAACCAAAGTCAAAGCAACACATAATCTAGGGGAAGCACAGATACAGGAAGGTGGAGAGAGAGTAGGGAAGAGGTGAGAGGGAGTGGAAAGGGAGGGATAGAGAGGGATCTCTAGGGGAGATCAATAATGTATCTTACTCTTTAATCACCTGAAAAGCCTGACAGTATTTATACAATCATTTTAACTCTGGAAAATGTACATTCATACACACACACACACATACACACACATATATATAGACATTTGTATCTGTTATAGGGAGGAAATACAGAAGAGTCAAGAGGCTGGTAGGTGGATGATGTGGGGATGATTCTGGGTTAGGATCAAGGCCATATCTTATTGTTACTACATATCCATTTATGTTTGTACAACTCAACTCAATAAAAAATAAAATTTTCGGGCTGGAGCGGTAGCTCAGTGGTTTCGGCGCTTGCCTGACAAGCACGAGGACCCGGGTTCAAACCCCAGCACCAAGTACACAACCAAGTGTTGGAGCAATGAAGGCCATGTGAAAAACTAAATAAAGCTGTTTCTCTCTTTCTCTATCTCTCTCTCTCAAAAAAAAAAAAAAAGTCAAAAAAAAATAAAATTTTCAAATTCCAGTAATCTATTGTTGGCCTATAGGAAACTATATACCTACGCATAGTAATTTTGTGCCTATAATTGCTAATTAATTGCAAGACTTCTTTGTTGCTGAAGAAACCTGATCTTTAGCCCTATAGTTTCTCAGTCTGGCTTACAGTACCCCTGTTGATGTGACATGACATTCCTCTGGCCACTGAATTTTCTGTAAATTGGTAACTGGATCTATAATAGTGATCAGTTTCATATTTGACTTTCTCATTTGAAAAAGACTCCTTCATAAATTAACATGCGTTTCATCAGGAGGCACATATTTATTTACCTTTTATGACAGAAGTATTGAACTTCAATGCCTAGATTTATTAACTCATTAATGATATTAAAATGGTGGAATTCCTTTCATTCATTCTTCTTGTATTTGTTATCTAGAGGACCTCAATAAAGAGAAACATCAGATGGATGTGGCAGTGCACACCTGTAATCCTAGTAATTTGGGAGGCTGAGGCAGGAGGATCCCAAGTTGGAGGCCAGTCTGGGCAATTTAGCAAGATCCTCTCTCAAAATTAAAATGTAGGAAGTGAAGAGTACCCCATGGTAGGAAAAGGCAATTTAAACATTTCTTTCATTCTTTATCAAAATGACCACTTAATTTGAATCCTGAATACTTTTTTTTTTAACTGAGGATTAAACCCTGAGGTGTTTGACCCCTAAGTTACATCCCCAGACACCACCTTATTCTTCCTTGTTGTTGTTATTATTTTGTACTGGGGATTGAACCCAGAGCACTTGACCTCTAAGCCACTTCCTCAGACCTTTTTTATTTTTTATTTTGAGACAGTGTCTCGCTAAGTAGCTTAGGGCCTAAGTTGCTGAGGTTGGCTTTGAATTAGGGATCCTCCTGCCTCAGTCTCCTGGGTCAATGGGATTACAGGTGGATGCCACTATGCCTGGCAAACCTATGTACTTCTGACATGACACTTTAGTTTACTTGCTGTCTTGTACATAAGCCTCATATAATCCTAAAGTCATCATTTCTCCAAGAAGCCCTGGCTTCTTTCTGTGAAAAACACTATTTTAAAACCATAATCTGGATGGTAAGGATGCACAGTGATATCAAATCCTTCATTACTCTGAGGTATTTTTCAGTGGCCTGATCTAAAATATGCACGTCTATATTATTTTTATTGAGGTATAACACGCATTTGTTAGATGTAAAACACATGTACATACTTAGGAAAACACTTCCCCATTCATGATACAGAACATGTTCAACTACACAAGTTTCCCTTTTGCCACTTTACATGCCCCTAAAAGTAACCAAAACATACCCCTTGTTATGATTTGAATGTGAGGTGTCCCCCAAAGCTCACTTGGGTTGTGATATCCTAGACTCAATCAGTGAGTTAATCCTACAGGGATTAACTGGCAGCTGTAGGCTGGTCGGGTGTGGCTGGAGGAGGTGGGTCAATGGGGGCATGCGTTTGGTTACATATTCTGTATCTGGCATGGAGTTTCTCTCTCTGCTCTGCTTTCTGAGGTGATATGCCTTGAGCTCCCTGCTCCCTGGAGCCAGGCTGCTGCCACATTGTTCAACCTCACCTTGAGCCCCAAGGAATGGAACTGGCCTTCCATTGGCTGGGACCTCTGAAACTGTGAGCCCCTAAATAAACTTTTCCTCTTAAAATTGTTCTTGTCAGAGAGATCCTACAGAATGGGAGAAAAATCTTCCTGCTACACCTAGGACAGAGGGCTAATATCTAGAATCCAAAGAACTCAAAAAACCAAACACCAAAATCACAAATAATCCAATCAATAAATGGGCTATGGAGCTAAAAAGAAACTTCTCAATGGAGGAAGTCCAGAAAGCCCATAAATATATGAGAAAATGCTCTACCATCACTAGCAGTAAGAGAAATGCAAATCAAAACATCACCAAGATTCCACCTCACTCCTGTCAGAGTGGCAAAAACGAAGAATACGAACAATGACAGATACTAGAGGGGCTGTGGGAAAAGGGGAACACTGTCACACTGCTGGTGGGACTGCAAACTGGTTCAGCCACTATGGAAAGCAATGTGAAGACTCCTGAAAAAATTAGGGCTGGAATCACCTTATGACCCAGCTATCTCACTCCAGGGTATTTTCCCAAAAGAGTTAGAATCAGCATATTATAGAGATATAGCTTCAATAATGTTTATAGCAGCTCAATTTACTATAGCTAGATTATAGAACCAACCCAGATGCCCCTCGCTCAATGAGTGGATTCAAAAACTTTGGTACATATATACAATATACTACTTGGCTATTAGAGAAAACGATATTATGGCATTTGCAGCCAAATGGATGGAGATGGAAAAAATTATGCTAAGTGAAATATCGCAAACTCAGAGATTGAAGGGCCAAATGTTTCCTCTCATTTGTGGAAGCTAGAATACAATTGGATACAGTGTGGTAGATGGCTAAGCTAATAATAACCTCAACATGTATGAATTTTTATATGAACAGGGGGAACCTGGCCTAGGATGCTGGGAGACGTGGGGAGGGGAAAAGGGAATAGAAGGACATCAAGGAGACCAGAAGGAGGGAGTATGGGGGAATCAACTCAGAGGGAAACCTCCAACTTCCACTAGAAGTCCATTTAACACAGGGGTTTAATTGGGGGAAACATGAAACCATGGGGAACCCAAAGGGGGAAATCATGGAATGGCATCAGCCTTGGCTTGCTATGTGAATATACATTTGTTCTTGATTATTTGATAATGATTCCCTCCTAATTGTAAGTCCATATTCATTAAATTAAAAAAATTGTTCTTGTCAAGTCCTCAGGTCATAACACTGAAAAGATGACTAAAACATCCCTCAAAGGAAAACATGTTCTAACTTTTATTAACATAGATTATCTGATGTAGCATTTTACATGATTTTGCTTCTTTCACTTGAGATTCATCCAGTCACATGGTATAGCAGTTGGTACTTTTTTATTGCTCCCTAGTGTTCCATTAATAAACATATTACAATATATCCATTTTGTGGTTAAATACTATTTAGGTCATTTTACTATTATGAATGAAACTAATATGAATATACTTATGCATATCTTTTAATAGATATATGCTTTTATTTCACTTGGACACATAACTAGGAGGAAATTGCTTGGCTGAAGGGTTAGAGTGTATTTACCATTAGTATATACTGCCAAAAAATTTCCAAACCAGTTTTGCCAGTGAATAATTTGTCCTACCATGAATAATTTATGAGCGCTCCAGCTGTTCCACAGCTTTACTAACACCTGGTACTGCTGGTCTTTTTAACTTTAGCTTTCTGGTAAAGATATAATCATATTATTTAAAATATACTGCTCTGACATGAGCAATGATATTGAGCACGATTCATATGACTAATTGCCATTTGAAAGTTTTTTCTTATGTTCATTTTCAAAATTGGGGGGTTCTTATAGATGTGTACTTTTTTATACATCTTGGATCTGAACACTTTGTTGGACTGGGGATATCATGTCTAAACCCACTTTCATTTTCACTCTCTTAAGGTTGTCTTTTGATGAACAGTTTCTTAATAAAGTCCAATTTATCAATTTTTAAGACAGTTGTGAAGACATGGTAGTATCTTGTTAAAGATTATTTGCTTACTCTAAGGTTACAAAGATATTCTATTATTTTACATTTTCTTATAGACTACTATTTTATTTTTGACATTTAAATCTATGAACTGTTTCAAGCTACTCTTTACATATATTCTGAGGTAGGTAGCAAGGTTATTTTCTTTCATACATGATTATTTGGTTGATCCAGCATGTTTTACTGAAAGACCACCCTTTCTCCACAGAACTGCTTACCTTCTGTAAGCTCCATAAGCTGTACAGCCTGAGTAGCCTAATTGATCTCAGTAGTCATTATGATCTGCTTAGCATATCTGGACTGAATAGGCTGTATGATCTGAGTAGCCTCTATAATATGCCAAGTCTGAATAACCCGAGTAGCCTCTATGACCTGTGTAGTCTTCATAGCCTGTACCCTAAAAGCCCTGAGCAGCATCTATGACCTCAGTATGCTCAATAACTTGTGTACCATTTATGGGCTGCGCTGTTGTAAATGACCTTAAAAGCCACTATGACCTGTGTAGCCTCTATAGCTTGAATAGTCATTATTACCTTAGTATTCTCTATGAATCGAGCAGCCTCTGTGGCCAGCATAATGTCCATGATATTTAGTCAGTATGACCTGAGTAGCCTCTATGACCTGGTTGCCTCTATAACCTATGAAACATCTAAGTCCTTCTTATGTACAGTCAATAGAAGCTATTCAGGCCAAAAATATTAGGCAGGTAATAGGGGCCACTCACGTTATAAGGCTACTTCCTAAAGCTCAGGAAGAATTAAAAATAGGGGCTGGAGCAATGGCTCGGCAGTTATGGTGCTTGCCTGGCATGTGCAAGTACACAAGTTTAAACCCCAGCACCATGCACCCAATGAAGTCTCGGAGCAACAAAAGACAGATGAAAAACTAAATAAAAATTTATCTCTCTCTCTCTGTCCCTCTTTAAAAAAAAAATGGGATGACAACAAGTTAAAAAGCTTCTGCACAGCAAAGGAAACAATTAAGAATTTGAAGCGAGAACCGACAGAAGGGGAGAAAAATCTTTACTAGCTACTCAACTGACAGAGGATTAATATTTGGAACATGTAAAGAAATCAGAAACCACAAAAAACCCCACAACAGCTGATTAATAAATGGGCAAATGAACAAAACAGACACTTCTCAAAAGAATAAAAATAGCCATCAAATATATGAAAAAATTCAACATCACTAGCAATCAAATAAATGCAAATCAAAACTACACTGAGATTTCATCTCATTTTTGAGAAATTTTTGGTTTTTCTATTTCATTTATTTTCCTGTGATTAACTCTTATCTTCAATTCCTTTATTATACTTCATCTGAATTTGTTTTACTGTGATTTTCTAGATACTTGAGATGGATTTTGACCATTGACTTTCATCCATTTTTTGTTTCTTTATTTTATTTTTTTAATTTTAAGAAATTTATTTGAACAATCAAACATGCTTCTAACAAAATATAATATATATATAAATTCTGAAAATCAGATTTACCCCCAAGAGCCTCCCCCAAAAAATCACCCACACTTATCTCCCCACCCCTGCTTCCCAATACATCTCTACGAATGCTTTAAGTAGTATGTCACTATACCTTTTCAGGATTTAAAACATGAGAATTGACCTCCTTTCTCAATGGCCAGGGTCTACCTCCAGCCTCCTCAGATGAGTGAAGAAATTTGACCTTTGGTTCTCTGAGTTATGCTGACTTCACTAAGCATAATTTCCTCCATAGCTATCCATTTACTTTCAAAGGCTGCAGTGTCATTATTTCTAATTGTAGAATTCCATGGTATATATGTACCACAGAGTTGGTTCTATAATTTAGCTACTATAAATTGAGCTGCTATAAACATAGATTTTGCTATTTCACTGTAATGTGCTCATTCTAAATCCCCTGGGAAAATACCCAGGAGAGGGATAGTTGGATCATATGGTAGGTACATCTCTAATTTTTTGAGGATTCTCCACACTGCTTTCCAGAGGTGCTGTACCAGTCTGCAGTTCCACCAACAGTGTACTAGTGTACCTATCTCTCCACAACCCCTCCAGCATCTATTATGGTTTATATTCTTCATTTTTGCCAATCTGACTGGTATGAGGTGATATCTTAATGTACTTTCATTTGCATTTCTCTGAAGTCATCTGAATTTTTATATGACATACTTTATTATTAACCTTGAAATACCAATTTTCATTGTGACTTCTTTAACCTATAGATTATTTTAAAATACATAGCTTAATTTCTAGTTATCTTCATTTTGCGGGGTAGAGTATACTGGGGATTGAACACAGGATTGCTTTTCTACTGAGCTATATCTCCAGTTCTTTTTATTTTTTGAGATAGGATCTTGCTAAATTGCTGAGACTAGCTTTGAACTTGTGATCCTCTGCCTCAGCCTCCCATGTTGCTGGGATTACAAGTGTGTGCCACCATGCCTGGCTTGTTATCTTTCTTTTATTGATATTTACATCTGTGGTGATGAGACATATACTCCAGATATTTCAATGTTTAAAAATCGTTAATATTTACTTTATGATCTATTTTGATAAATATTCCCTGTTCACTTGGAAGAAATGTGTCTCCTGAAGTTTCTAGGTATAGTGTCCTATATATATGTATATCTAATCAGTTAATTGTGCAGTTTGAATCGCCTATATCCACTCATCTTTTTAAAGCATCACACCTGCATCAATAACACCTGGTTTAGTGTTTTAACCTTAGGACCCTTGATCTGAAAGATCCCCTTGGAATTATAATTCCGCATCAAGAATACAGACAGATGGGTTGGAGTGATGACTTGCTTGGTGGTTAGGGAGCGTGCCTGGCATGCATGAGGACGCGAGTTCAAACCCCAGTGTCACATACACAACAAAGTATCAGAGCAACAAAAGCCACATGAAAAACTAAATAAAATTCATTCTCTTTTTCTCTCTCACTGTCCCTCTCTCCTTATAAAAAGAATAGAGAAAGAGTAGAAGCAAAAGCCAGAGTGAGGCTGGCATTTTTGAAGTGTCACCCCAGCTTCACCACTTAGCTATGTAATCTCTCAGTGCCTGTTTTATTATCTGCAAAATAAATAAGTAATTTTAGAGCCTTTTGTAATGCCAGGATTCTAGGGCTGGAGTGTGGCTCTGTGGTAGAGTACCTTGCCTAGCAAACACCAGGCCCTTGGTTCAGGCCCCAGGACTGCAAACAAACAAAAAATACACAGTATGGTATGTATATACTCTATGCATATATACTCCCTACATATGCAGAACACACACAATTCCAGAATTCTACACGTTTACCTGGAAAAAAAAATCTCTGTTTAAGAGTGGTAAACTTGACCTAATGAGGAAAGTATTTTAAAATAACTTTAAAAGTACCAAATTTCTAATAAAAAAGCAAGGAGGTAGGTTGATGAACATCACTGCAGAGTAACTGTCCAGCATGCTGGTGTGAGGATCTTAAGATACTGAAGTTTATTATCTACCCAATGTTAGTAAAACTCTTATTTTTCTCTGGTTATTCCACCAGTTGCTAAGAGTGCTATGGTAAAAACCCTACAGATGATTATGTATTTGTTTATTTACACATTTAATTCTGTTTTATTTTATATATTTTAACTTATTTTATTGAGTGCATTACAATTTAAAGTTATCTTGACTAATTGATTAAGCCTTTTATTGCTGAGAAATTTTCCTCTTTGTGTCTAGTGTTCTTCATGCCTTAGTTAACTTTGCCCATGTTAATATAGTTACAACAGCTTTCTTTTGATCTTTTTCCATCTTTTGCTTTCCTTCAAATTATGTCTCTATAATTTTTAAAACTCCAGTTTAATACTTTCTTTCAATAGCAGTTTCAAGCTCATTTGTATGAAACATAATCATGAATATAGTTCAAAATGTGCTGTACTGCTGCTTGTTTTCCATTTGCCCATCTGCTTTTTTGTTCTTTTGCCTGCCTTTTCAAACCTCTTTTTTTTTTTCCAAAGAGAGAGGGACAATGAGAGAAAGAATCAATTTTATTTAGTTCTTCATTTGCTTCATTGCTCTGACGTGTTGTGTACATGGTGCTGGGGTTTGACCTGCGTCCTTGCACATGCCAGACAAGTGCCATAACCACTGACCCACCATTCCAGCTCTTTCAACCATCTTTTGAAATAACCAAATAGTTGAACAATACATTTTATGACTTCTCTGTACAATATCATATATTTCCATTATAGTCTGCATTTATTATTTCCCTCCTCTGTAATGACCAACCGATTAAAAAGCATATTCATTGATTTTTAAAATTTGAGATACTGTATTTAGTTGTAGAAATTCCATTTGATTTTTAAGAGGTTCCATGTATCTCCTGAAATAATTCTCTTCACTCATTATATCCATATTTTCCTATAAATTCTGCAACTTATTTGCAATTCGTGTATTAAAGTACTCATCTATATTTAATTCCAATAACTAGATCACCAAAAGTCTGATTGTATTGACTGTTTTGTTATGAATCACTTTTTAATGCTTATTTATATGTCTCATAAGACTGTATTCCAGACAGAATAGTAAAGACTGCAGTATAGTCTTATTTTGGATTATTTCCCAAACAGTGAAAAAGTGCTATCCTTTGGAGGCTTAGTGTCTGTTCATTCATAATCCTTCTAAGGTTGAGTTCATTCATAATCCTTCTAAGGTTGAGTTGTGCTAGAGCTGAGTCACAACTAATAGTAGTTAGGTCTTCTGTGTTTGGCTCAACTTCTGACCTGTTGCACTACCACATTAAAAAAAATATTACCATAAGTAATCTAGAAGAGGGTTAGCTGCAGTTCCAGATAGTTTTCATTTGCCTTTGGGTTCAAGTTGTGGCAAGTATTCAGAATTGCATCAGTGTAAGAAAGTGAAGAACTCGACAAATTATCACTGCAAAATAACAGTGGAGAACAAAAAAAATAACTTCCAGGCCAAATAATTTATCCTTGTTGTTGTACCTTTAAAGCATGGCTGAGTCACTCTCTCTGTCAAGAAAGCACACCTCTAGGCACCTAACTTCAGGTGTGGAAGCAGGGCTAGTTCCCTACTCACTTGGGAAGTATTTGTCTCTGTACAATTTAGTTCATTCAGGCCTCCTTTTGTCCACTGCTCCTTATTTGTTCTATAGCATGTCCGACCTTCAAATTTTGTCACTAATTTTTCTTACAATTATCAAGGAAGCAAAAATATTAATGTTCTTACTAATCAGAAGCAGAAGTCTACAGTCTGTTTTATATTACATTAATATTTCTGTAGTCTAAAGTTAATCAAAACCTTTATGCAGCAAACTTAAATCACTGTACCTCTAATAATCCTCTTCCTATCATCCAACTAAAATTGTTGACTATTTTAGTTCAACTTTACTTTCATCAAGTCCTCCACATACTATAGTAATATTTTTATAGTCAATATTTATTACAATTTACTCAATTGGTAACATTTTTACTGCTATTTTTTGTTTTCTATTTACTTCTTCTGAGATCAAATTTATTAGAGTTTATTTTTAATGGTTCCTTCAGAAAAAGAACTCTAAGAATTAGAAATTTTTATAACTAGGTGCTGGAGTGGTGGCTCAGTGGTTACAGTGCCTGCCTGGCATGCACAAGGACCCGAGTTCAAACCCCAGCACCATGTACACAACTGAGTGTTGGAGCACCAGAGGCCACATGAAAAACTGAATAAAGTTGTTTCTCTCTGTCCCTCTTTCTCTCTCTCACTGTTCCTCTTTCTTTAAAAAAAATTTTTTTTCAACTAGATTTTTATTGAGGTGAAATTCATATAATGTAAAATTAACCATTAAGAAATCAGCAACAGTCAGTTGACTCATCCACTATATTGGTGATCACCACCTCTACCCAGTTTCAAAACATTCTTGTCACTCCAAAAGAAAACACCATATCAGTCAGTCACTCCATTTCCTATTCCTTTCAGTCACTGGCAACCACCAATATGCTTCCTGGTTCCAAGGATTCATTTATTCTGGATATTTCATGTGGATGGAACTATACATTAGGGAAACTTTTGGTTTTGGCTTCATTTCTTAACACTGTTTTTGAGAGCAATCATTGTAGTATGTATCAGGACCCCTTTCCTTTCCATGATCGAATAAAACCTCATCGTATACACTTGGTGCCATGATTTAACATTCATCTGTTGCTGGGCATTTGGAGTTTCACACTTTGGCTACTGTGAATAGTGTGGCTCTGAATATTTGTGCATATTGCTGTAGTTTTTTCATTGTTTAGGATATACACTAGTCCCCGCTTATCCATGGTTTTGCTTTTTGTGGTTTTAACTGTGGTCGACTGCAGTCTAAACATATTAACTTAATGGAAAATTTAAGAAATAAACAGATTTAAGTTTTAAATTGCACGCCATTCTGAGTAGTATGATGAAGTCTAGGCCATTGCACTCCATTCTGTTCCAGGACATGGGTCATTTCTTTGTCCAACATAAACACATCATATACGCTATCTGCCCAGTTAGCTGGGCAGCATCTTGGTGATTAGACTGACTGCAGTATTACAGTGTCCCTGTTCAAGTAACCCATATTTTCCTTAATGCAACCAACGTATTGGAGTAGTGACAACAGCAATTTGATGAAGATAAGCCATGAAGTGCTTCCTTTAAGCATTCTCTCATATTATCACAAGAAGAATGAGCATAGCAAAAGATATGTTGAAAGAGATCATATCCACATATTTTTATTACTGTTTAGTGTTATAATTGTTTTATTTTACTATTAGCACTACTAAAATCTTACTGTACATAACTTAGAAATCAGACTTTATCACAGGTATATATGTTATGGTTTAGACATAAGGTGTCCCCTAAAACCTCATGAGAGAGTAATGCAAGAAAGTTTAGAGGTGAAATGATTGGGTTATATGAGCCTTAACTTAACTGGCACATTGATCCTCTTGAATGCACTAACTGGGTTGATAACCATAGGCGGATAGGGTCTGACCAGAAGAGGTGGGTCACTGGAGATGTGCTTTTGGGGTATGTAATTTGTCCCTGGTGAGTTGAGCTTAGTCTGTCTCTAATTCCTGATTATTAAGTCATGAGCTCCTTTCCTCTGCCACATTTTTCTACCCCCATGTTCTGGCTCACCTCAGGCACAGAACAATGAAGCTAGACATCTGCGGATTGAGCCCTCTGAAGCCGAGTGACAAACTTTCCTTCCTATAAAACTGCTCTTCTCAGATCCTTTGGCCAGGGCAGCACAAAAGCTGACTAAAACATACATTGGAAAACAGCATTTACAGGGTTCAGAGTCCCCATTGTGGGCATCCATTGGGGGTCCTAGAATATAAAGAAGGAATTACTGTATACCTTGGAGCACAATTTCTAGGTCATATGGTATTTCTATATTTAACTCTTTGAGAAACTGCCAATTTTTTTCCACAGTGGCTGTGCCATTATGAAAAGGGTTTTTTTAAATTTTATTCAGAAATTTATTTGTTGAACAATCAAACAAGCTTCTAATGGAATCATATATAAATTCTGAAAATTATATTTACCCCCAAAAGCCCCCCTAATTACCCATCCTTATCCCTCCCCCCACCTTCTCAATATATCTCTACAAATGCCTTATTTTTGTCTTACATAATTTAGCTCAGGAAAGAATTCTAGGTTTCCAAGCAGTGTGGAGATTCCTCAAAAAACTAGGGATGGAACCACCTTACAACCCAGCTATCCCACTCCTGGGTATTTTCCCAAAAGAGCTAGAACTGGTATACTACAGATCCACAGCTACATCAATGTTTATAGCAGCTCAATTTACAACAGCTAAACGATGGAATCAACCCAGATGCCTCTCGCTGGATGAGTGGATTAAAAAACTGTAGTGTAGGGGCTGGAGTGGTGGCCCAGTGGTTACGGCACTTGCCAGGCATGCACAAGTACGTGGGTTCAAACACCAGCACCCATGTACATAACCAAGTGTCAGAGTAACACACGCCATGTGAAAGACTCAATAAAAATTGGTTCTATCTCTCCCTCTCTCTGTCCTTCTCTCTTAAAAAAAAATGTAGTGGGGCTGGAGCGGTGGCTCAGCGGTTTCGGCGCTTGCCTGGCAAGCACCAGGACCCGGGTTCAAACCCCAGCACCACGTACACAACTAAGTGTTGGAGCAACAAAGGCCATGTGAAAACTAAATAAAGTTGTTTCTCTCTTTCTCTGTCTCTCTCACTGTCCCTCTCTCTTTAAAAAAAAAATGTAGTGTATGTACATACATACATATATATACAACGGAGTTCTACTCTGCTATTAGAACAATATAAATGGCATTTGCAGCTAAATGGATGGAAATGGAAAAAATCATGCTGAGTGAAATATCCCAAACACAGACTTACGGGCTGAATGTTTTCTCTCATATGTGGAAGCTAGAGTAAAACCTAAGATATGAAGAAAATCAGCTAAGTTTAATTAATAAACCCATCAAAGTTGAAATTTTACATAAGCTGGGGGAACCATAATTATGAAGGTGGGGGAGAAGGGAGGGAGAGAAAAGGGAGGTTATCAATAAAGCTGGGAATACTTGACTCCCATGAGAAGGCAAACTATACACAGGCAGGCAGAAAAACTCAGAAATTTCAAATTAATAGACATGTATGTGCTCATTTCTATCTACAGCATGGGGGCATTACAGAGATTTGAGATCAGGGAATGGATTAAATGGGGAGATTCTGGATTAGGATTGGCCTTAACTTACTTTGTCAATATCCATGCATGCATGAATATGTAACAACAATTCCTTCCAATATATAAGACTATGTCGATCAAATAAAAAAAATAAAAAAGTAGTCGAGGTTTCCATTTCCATTGGAACATGGAAAATATTTTCCCACTCTTTGCACTTATTATTGCTGATAAGAGATTTGCCATCAGTTTATTGTTGATATGTTCTTTTTTAAAATTTATTATTTATTAGATGATGTAGAGTTACAATTAAGGGGGAAACATTATCAAATATTCCAAAACAAATGAATATATACTTAGTTATCTAGGGCTAATGGCATGTCATGGATGCCCAGCTTGGGTTCCCCATGCTACTATTTCCCCCAGAAGAACCAGTGAGTTAAATGGATGTTTCGTGGAGGTCAGACATCACCTTTTGAGATGATTCCCCTATATTTGGTTCCTCCAGTCTCCTAGGTGATTTTCCTAAGCCCTCCCCCTATCCTGTCCCCCAGCCTATGCCTCTAAGTATCCTAGGGAGTCATCTCCCTATTGCAAAAAGAATCATACAATTTCAAGTTATTATTAGCTTTGCCGTCTAACATACTGCTTCCCAATGTATTCTAGCTTCCACAGATGAGAGAAACCATTCGGCCCTTGAGTCTCTGAGATTGGGATACTTCACTTTGCATAATTCTTTCTATCTCCACCCATTTCATCTCAAAAGCCATAATATCATCTTCTCTAATGGCCGAGTAGAATTACACTGAATTTAAGTACCAAAGTTTTTGTATGTATCCACTCATCGAGTGAGGGGCATCTGGGTTGGTTCATTAATCTAGCTATAGTAAACTGAGCTGCTATAAACATTGATGAAGCCATATCACTATAATATGCTGATTCTAACTCTTTTGGGAAAATACTCAGGAGTGGGATAGTCATAAGGTGGTTCAATCCTTATTTTTTAAAGGATTCTCCACACTGCTTTCCAGAGTGGCTGAACCAGTTTGCAGTCCCACCAGCAGTGTGACAGTGTTCCTCTTTTCCCATAGCCCCTCCAGCATCTATTGGTGTTCTAATTTTTCATTTTTGCCACTCTTACAGGAGTGAGGTGGTATCTCATTGAAGTTTTGATTTACATTTCCCTTATAGCTAATGATGTAGAGCATTTTCACATATACTTATGGGCTTTCTGGACTTCCACTGGTGAGAAGTTTCTTTTAAGATCCGCAGCCCATTTATTGATTGGATTATTTGTGAGTTTGGTGTTTAGTTGCTTTACTTCCTTGTATATTCTGGATATTAACCCTCTGTCTGAGGTGTAGCAGGCAAAGGTTTTCTCCCATTCTGTAGGTTCTCTCGATGCTTTTGACTAGATCTTTAGCTGTGCAAAAACTTTTTAGTTTAATTGCATCCCATTCACTTATTCTTGACTTTACTGCTTGAGCCATGGGAGTTTCGTTGAGGACGGCACTGCTGACTCCTATGTCCTGTAGTGTTGACCCTACTTCTTTTTCTAGTAAGTTTAAAGTTGTGGACTTCATATCCAGATCTTTGACCCATTTTAATTTAATTTTTGTGCAGGGTGAAAGATAAGGATCCAGCTTCAGCTGTGTACACATGGCTGTCCAATGTCCAACACCATTTGTTGAACAGGCTATCTTTCTTCCACACTATGCTTTTGCCCTCTTTATCAAATATCAAACAGTTAAAGATATGGGGGTTTGTCTCAGGA
>PVKS010001097.1:0-153855 GCA_004027875.1 Aplodontia rufa | reverse complement strand
GGGGGTGGATATTGAACAAATTGTATTGCTGAATTGTGTGCATCTAGGAATATGTGACAACTAATCCCAGCATTATGCAAAACTATAATGCACTAATATAAATATATATATATATATATATATATATATATAAGAATTGGAGCTTCAGTCTATTTATTTATTTAGGCAATAGGACATCAGGGAAGGTACTGAGTGACATGAGTAGATTCCCTTGAATCACACAGGTTGCCTCGGGAGTTTTACCCTCTGTATGCCAGCTGCCTTTCTGCAGTTCTTTCCTATGGGATGAACAACAGACCCTGAGAGTTGCTCTATCATGTGTGTTTTGGTCCTAAGAACAGTGCCAGACCCAGAGAGAAAGGAAGACTGGAAGCAACAGAGAAGAAGATGGAATGAGGAAGAGAGCAATTGAGAAGGGAAGGGAGAGATGAAAGAAATGGAAGAGAAGGAAGGAAGAGAGAGGACAGAGAAAGGTGGAAGGGAGGAGGGAGGAACATGTCACTGGAAAATAATAAACTCTGAACCAAGTTGGATGGGGCCTCTTGATAAGGTGGAGAAGTGATGTTTTCATGGCAGCATGTGGAATATTTCAGTTCATTGACAATGTCATGCCTCCTGAGAATTGCTGGCCTTCCTTGGGAATTCATTTTCCCTTTTATGGTCTCATTAGCAGTTCCCTGTTGGTCTGCACCATACCCCTCCCTGTCTTTTCTTGGAACAGAAGAATGTCTGCCTGACGCACTACATAACGTAAGCTCTTGCAGAGTCCTTTGGTCCAGACGGTGATATCAAACTACTGCTCACTGCTCTGCTTCAGTGGCCATATAAGAGATCTTAGGACTATCTCCTCAGACCATATATTCTAGGCACTAAAAGAAATCAATGTCAGCCAAGGTTATTATACCCAGTAAAACTCAGTTTCAAATTCCAGGAGGAAATAAAAACATTCAATGTCAAGAAGAAGCTAAAAGATCATTAATTTGATCAAAAGTTCAAAATTCTACGACTGAAATTTACCTCAAAAACACAACAAAACCATATAGCATTGTGAGTTATACTCACTCTTCCATCAACTTCCTACAGACTATTTCACTGACCTCAATTGTTCCCAAGCAAGCTTGGGCTACCGCTATAATAGGTGAATACTTCAAATGTTCAACTCTATGAAGGAAACACTCTTCAAACTAGTCAATCTTGTAAGAAACCTGAGCTCTACCATGCTAGGGTGAAGAACGAGTGGGCACACCAGGATGGCGGCACCTGAACCACACGCAGCTACATCTCTTCATTGGGTGAGGAAGGAGCAACCTCCCCTAAAATACTCAGCAAGAAGGCAGAGGGAAATGGCTTATTCCAGAGGGACACTTCCAAGCAGGTTGAGAGGCCAGGATCTCTGCCAGAAAAATTGACATATCTGGGAGTGTCTTTGAAAAGAAATGCAACACTGGAAGCACATTCTTTCCCCCTCCAATATAAATTTCCAATTATCTGTATATCTTGAATTAAAATATACAATTATAATCATACTTACCTGTTCTATTTGGAATGAGACATAAGTACATTAAATGCAAACACGACTGGGACAGAAATGTTTAGCTCCCTTTGTACTTTTTTTTGTATTTTTTTGTATTTTGCCTTCAAGGAAGCTATTCCGGTGGGATTATATATTCCAGGATCCACTTTATCCCCTATATAGGACTATAACTAGGTCATAGCAATAAACTGCATATGTGAGTAATGCTTGCTGCATCCATGCTGGAGCTTCCAGGAGTGGATAGAGTATGATCTCTCCACTTTCTCGTTCTCCTCCTAATGGTGAGGAGTAGAGGGTCCAATCCTTTGGCAATGACAGTGCTGCAACTGGGTCTCCATATGACCACATGAACAAAAGCCATCTGGCTTTATCACTAGCAATAGCACACTATTAAACTACCATGTTAGTTTGATACTGCTGTGTAACAACCAGCTCCCTTAAACAACATCCATTTATTAGTTCATGGTTTTGTGGATCAAGACCAGGCAGGGTATATGGCTAGTTTTCCACATAGGTCCCAAAAGGCTGAAATCAAGGTGCCATCTGGCTGCGTCCTGATTTGGGGGATTCACTGGGGAAAGATCTGCTTCCAAGCTCCCTTTAGCTGTTATCAGAATGCAATTTCTTGCAGTTCTAGAAGGTTCTTCTTTTCTTGATGATGGCCAGCTGGGCCACTTGGAACTATTAGAGGCCACATGTCAGAAATGCTGGTGTGCAGCTTCCTCCATCTTCAAATATAACAGGACAGAACCGCCTAGCAGCCAGTCCGCACACTTCTGATCTCTATCTGCAGGAAGAATCTTCTTTCTTTTAAAGTTCTACCTGAGTACTTCAGCCTCCTGTCAGAGACTCTCCCTTTTCCAAAAAGAGAGGGACAGTGAGAGAGACAGAGAAAGAGAGAAACAATTTTATTTAGTTTTTCATATGGCCTTAGTTGCTCCAACACTCAGTTGTGTATGTGGTGCTGGGGTTTGAACCCCAGTCCTCGTGCTTGTCAGGCAAGTGCTGAAACCACTGAGCCACAGCTCCATCCCTGAATTTATTTGTTTTTAAAGAAAGAGGGGATAGTAAGAAAGAGAAAGAAAAACAATTTTTATTTAGTTTTTCATGTGACTTTCATTCCTTGTACACCTGGTTTTGTATGTGGCGCTGGGGTTCAAACTTGTGTACTTGCACATGCCAGGCAAGCACAGTAACTGCTGAGCCACCACTCCAGCCCCAAAAGTGAATTTTTTAAGCAACACATAAAACTTAAAAATGTACTTATAAATGGGGTACCATTATGATGTTTCAAACCATAAACACACATATACAATACATATACATACATATATATATATGTATATATATATATATATATATCTAGCATAATGTATATTTATTTGTGTATGGATGGTGCTGGGAATTGAACCCAGTGCCTCACGCATTTTGGCAAGTATCCTATCACCCAATTAAATCCCTAGCCTTCCACAGTGTTTAAACATATCCACGTTTTCAAACATTAATCGTTTCTTTATGGTGAAAACATTCCATATCCTTTCTTCTAGCGTTTGAGAGATATAGGAGATGATTATTGTCTACCATCACCGAATGGGCTATAGCACACTTTCATTTCTTGCTTCTACCTGACCATAACTAATCTCTCATCAACCAACCTTTCCCATCCCTCCCTCCATTTACTCTCCCTAGCCGCTCATAACCACTATTCTACTCTCAACTTTCATAACAGATGATCACCCTTTTATAAAGTCATGTGGGCCACATAAGAAGACCTAATCATTGGAGTCAATGCCATCATGTCATGGTACTGGGGATTATGCGGTAACAGACATCACGGTGTGGTGGTCTTGGGGACCATCTTAGAATTCTGACTACCATAATGCTTAAGAAATAAACTTGGCTTTTATTAGGACATTGAAATTTGTATGTTTACATTTGTTTCAGCAGCCAGAGTATAATTTAAACCTCTTATTGTTTTAAATGAAATTTCAGATTCAGTTTATGGCTATAAGGAAATAAAGCAAAACAACCCATATCAAATCTTAACTCAGTATTTTAAGTTCACCAAACATATATTAAGTACATATTATGACTGAGCCACCATTATAAACATTGGCAATCTCAGAAAGTAATGGATTAAGAAGACAAAAGGTTTTCTTGTAATTTTTATTGTTTTGTTTAGCTTTGTGGTCCATAGACAACAAGGATGGCAGAGTCAAAACAACTAATAATAATTGCTAAGAATTTTCTATGTTCTAAATCTATCAGTGAGTCTTACATAATGATTTTGCAAGTGTTTTTTTTTATTTTGGATGGAGAAAATGATATACATGCAAACCTACATGATGTACTCACAGAATCTTAGAGATGAAATGCACCTTAGAGTGAACCTAGAAATACCACCTATGTGAAATAAAAATTTTATCTGAAATATCCCAGGGAGATACATTTGATATTGCTTCTTGAACACTTAACATATAGCTTCAATCTCACAAATCAGTATTGTAGATGTAGTTTTGCAAACTAGTATTCCCAAAGGCTCTAAGCTAAGTTAATGAAAGAGGCAGGCTAGGCATAAGACACAAGAGGGATTGGAGCTGACTGTGGAAAAACGCAAATCACATTAACAGTCTAAAAGCAGCAGCAACTATCTAGTTCTAAATTATTAAAACCTACTGAGAAAGCTTCTCTCAAACATCAACAATGAGTAAATCCAAATTTTTTGCAGGTTGGTTATTATTAGTATTTACAAATAATTACCAAAAACATGTCTGGTAAATGAACTGGGTGGATCATAGCAAGCCTACAATTATTTCAGTGAAAATAATTTTAAAAGGGCTACCTAAATCAGTTGTTACTGTTTTAATCAGCTTTTTCTCCACTGGAACAAAATTCCTAAGATAATGAATTTTAAAAGCTAGAATGTATTTTTATGCTTGTATCTATTTTTAACGTCTAGTCACAAGACATACCTTATTATAATTCTATCAAAATCTCTGATGGAAGTCTCCTGGCCTTGGTATTTTTGAGGGCTCACACCCCACTTGATTCCAATGTGCAGCCCAAGTTCATGTAAAGAATTACTGTTGTAAGTGTGTAAGATTTTCTTGTGTGAGTCTTGTAAAGTAGCTGTAAATCCTATGAGAAATCTCGAAAATGTGTTGTACAATGGTTAAGCCATGAAATAAGGCTCTCTTAAAAGGACAGACAGAGGAGTTAACAGAATCTCAGAACTAGAAGTGATTTCAGATGATTTTAGGCAATGTTTCTTAAATTTGAGGTGCACACTCATCACCTGCTGGTCTGCAGCTGGTCGGAGGTTTGTCTTGAGATCATCCCTATTGAAGCCTGTTAGAGATGAAAAATCTCAGACTTACCCCAGACAGACCAAATAGGAGTCCTCATTTTCAAAGGTTCCCGAGTCATTCTTACATAAAAGTTTGAGAAGCTCTGGTTTAGAAGATTGCTTATGAATGCAAGGGTCATAGATAAGAATGTAAATAATCCTTTGTACATAAACATGCAGGAAATAAGCAATGAGGTTTTCATGTTGGTTTAAAGGAATTTAGTAGATGTTTAAAATGGCCAGAAATGGTGAAAGCTCTTGAGGAGCTTCTGCCAGCAGAGAAGTGAATCCTTTGTGCAGGAAATGTATGTTGGGCAGGATGGGAGGGCTGTACTCTTCATTAAGTCAGAGACTGAGCTGGGACAGAGTTGGGGTGAAACTTCATTATGATGCAGTGTTCTGGGATGAGTTGTGTTTCCTGAAAATTCACAGATTGAAGCCCTCATTCTCCGTAGCTCCTTATGTGATTATGCTTGGAGATAAGCCCTTAGTGAGGTGACTAATTAAATGAGTTAAATGAGGTCCTGAAAGGGGTGTCCTAATCCAACAGGACTGGTTTTCTTATAATAACAGGAAGCACCAGGAGAGCTCATGTACAGAGGAAGGAACAGCCAGATGATGGCCATCTGTAAACCAAGAAGCAAGCTCTTGGACCACCTTGACCTTGGACTTCCCAGATCCAGAATTACAAGAAAATTAATTTCTGTTGTTAAATATCCAGTCTATGCCGTGTGCTACACACAGTTCCGGTCAAAATTCTTGTTCTTGTGTGGTGTGGCCTTCCCAGATTTTTAACTAAGAGCCTGTATGGTCTTAGTATTTCAGCCTTGAAAGAGCACTGGAGATGCTCAGAGGTTTCAGTGCACCTCCCTAGCATTGTACCCTCCAGAGTCTCAAAATCTGGCAAAAGATTTTACAGGAAGACCAGCTAGAAGTTTGAGTCTATTTTGGATTCCAAATTTGTTATTCTGGCTACATATGCAAACCAGAATCTTTGAGAAGTCCCCTGGCAAATGTTGTCTTCTTCTGATATTCAGACTTCTAGTTTCAGGGATGTTCTGAGAAAGTCCCCAGGTGAAAAATGGATTTTAGACTTTCAGCATCAACCCCTGGGCTTCCTCTCTTGCCTGCTCCTCCTCTTCTTTTTTCTTTCTCCCTAGTTTCCAAAGCATGGTGAAAATGTGGGAGTTTCACTCTGCTTTTTATAAGCTTCTGCCTGTGCCTGGTTCTTTAGCCTCTTGCAAAGCATCAGAATTCAACAAGTCTCTTCTGAGAAAAATGACTGTTTCCTGGAGGGCCCTGAAGTCGCCATTTCTCAGTTCATCCAACAACACTACAGAAAGCTTTGCTGATCTCCCTTCTCCGAGCAGCAACATCCCTATTTTTCCAAGGCCTGTTCCTCAGCTCACTCTCAAAGTTAGAATATGCCCCTGGATGAAAAATCACTGCTCCTCATAGCTCAACAATGAAAGGTCCTCTTTCCTCCAGAGCTTAAGCTAGTCATTTCTGCTTCCACAGCTCCACAAGGCATTAAGATGTGTGATTTCTTTAATCTCTAGGTTTTCTCAGAAACATTGCTTGCTCCACCTACAACATCCTACCAAACTTTTTTTTTTTTTGTTTCATTTTGTTTGTTCTGGGGATTGAACCCAGGGCCTTGCATATGCTAATCATACGCTCCATCACCGAGCTATGTCTCCAGTCCCTGAACTTTTCAATATCCAAAAGTTATTGGAAAGCTAAGTAATCTCCCAAACATGTGGTTAAGGGACGAAAAATGATATTCAACAGAGCATAGATAAATATGATTGGAAAGAGGAAAAAATGCCATTATGCCTTGGTCTGTCTTTTGTGTTAAGTCTTTAGTAAACCGGTATCTACATGTGCTTCTTTTGGTAAATAGCATTTATCCTGAAGCCTAAATACCAGGCAAAAGCATAATGCAGTGTCTTGGTCTTAACTGCGTAAATGTGATCATCTTTCAAATGTCAATGCGTTATAATAAATTTTGTACACAACAACATTTTATAGACTTCCAACATAAAAAGAAATAGTAGTTACGACAAATTTAAGCAGAGATTCAGTTTGGATATAGCTAATCTCAGTGTTTTCCATCTCTGTAAAGCACTGATTTCCAGACCACAGGTCTCTTGTCACATGAGTCCTTCTATGTTCAATTGGTGGCTCTACGAATGCACCATTACACTAAATTCCACTGGTCATACAGGAGTCACGTGGCTCTTTAGGTTATGGTGACTCCAAATATGGCTTCAGAGTCACCTAATTCTGAATATCCCCTGCCACTATCCACACTTTATTCCATTTCCTTTTCCAGTGATTACGGGGTCTATTGAAGACAGATGAAAGAACACTGAACAATCAAAATATGTGTAGGTATTCCCTTCCTTTCTCAGAGAGTCAGATTCTGTTGAAAAAAGGAGATGCCAAGACTGAGGTTTCATTTTCGTGAGTCAAAGAAGTCTCTCTATAGCTGTTCTGAGTATACCCTTCTGTACTCCAAGCTGTTTAATTCTGGACCTTTCCCAAAGTGCACAAGGTGAGGAAAGCAAGCAACATCCCAAACCCATCAGATCTCTTACACTATGGGTACAAGTCAAATCCTGTCCTACGCATTTGTGTAAAGCACAAAGGACAATTCTCTAAAGAGCTGTATGATTTAAGACAACAGATTTTCTTTAAGTGTTAAAGAATGTTTGGAACTTTTTAAAATGGAAATAAAGAATAATGGCTCCCCTTATAGCAAAAACACAATCTAAAAATGTGCCTTCCAGCACTTAAGACAATAGGAGATTACTTGCTAAAGAACTGTTCTGTGTATGCTGAGGACCATATTTCTGCTTACTTGCTGCTACAATTTGAATCCAGAATGTCCCCCAAAGGCCCGTATGTTAAAGGCTTGATCCCCCAGTTGGTGCGAGTGGGAAGTAGTGGAAACTTTAAGAAGCATCTTCGAGTTGGGAGGTCTGTAGCAATTACTGGGGTGCCCCTGAAGGGCAAGGTGGCATCCCAGTCCCTTTTCTTCCTCTTTTTACTTCCTGGTCATGAAGTGAGCAATTTTGCTCTGCCAAGTTCTCCGGCCGTGATGTGCTGTCTCACTGTAGCAATGGGACCAACCAATCACAGACCACAACTGCTAAAGTTATAAGCCAAAATAATTCCTTTTCTCTTTATAATTTGATTTTCTCAGGATATTATTGCAATGGAAAACTCATAGACATCCTTCCAAAACTTCCCATCTGGATATTATCAACATATGAAATATAGAGAGTACTCAAATTCAAATCCCAAGTATTCTACAACAGTCATTTATTATGAGGTCACACCTCCACAACCGCCTGTACTTCCCTTCCTCTCCTCTATCACCTCAACATACAAGAGTCATTGCACCATCATCCTGAAAAGCGGAAGGAGAATCAATAGGTTGATTCATTATCTGAAGCACTAGACCCAGATACAGTCTATGCTACTTGAGAAACTTTCCACCCTAGAAAGAAATAATTGAAAGCCTGTAGTTGGTAAATAAGGATAAGGAAAGCAAAGGAAATGATGATAATTATACTTCATCTTTGGTTCAATTACTTCAGGGACACGTTAATTGTTTTACTAGTATTCTCTCTCATTTACATTTGTGTTGGTCTATCAATTTGCCCATTTTACCGATGAGAAAATTGGGTTTCAGAAAATTTGAGTAACTTGTTCAAAGTCGCTTCACGAGCAAGGTGCATATTTGACAGGGGAAGGTCTCCTGCCAAAGGCTGTGCCTCTCCAGAGGCAGTTTGCCTTTTCTGAGCCCAGACTGATGGTGAGTGACTTTAATTGTCTTCCCCAGAGTTGGTTAATGAGAATTTTAAAAACCAAAAATCTATTAGCCTCAGGGAATGGAAACAGACACAATTTATCACACTGGCAGACTCAAAAACACCATTGTTATATATTAACAGCCCCCAATTAAGACCACAGTCATGAGTTAATGAACAAGCCATTAGACAGAGAACAACAATACTAACAACAAGCACATGTCTGTCAATCTGCTGCTTCTTGGAAGTCATTAGCCCCAACAACATGAGGATAAGTAATTTCTAGGTAGCTTCAAAGCTACTGTGATATTGCTAAAGTACTCAGACATTGTTTATAACCTGGTCTTGAGTTACTCTAGTCGAAGGATCATGAAGTGCTGTACAAAGACCTATTGATTTATATGTAATCAACTTACAAAGTATATTTTTTCATGAATTTGGTGGGGTATATAGGCACAGAGCAGGAAGCTATCAATGTAGCTATGCAAAGAGAAATGCTGTGTTTACCTCCAGGAAAAAACTGGGATAGTTATCCCAGGAGCTCCATTGTACCAGAGCAATAATTTGTCTGTGGAATTCTACCAAAGCATCTCACAGTTTGAGCAATGATTCTCAACATTGGCCGTACACTGGACAGACCTGGAGATTTTAAAAACATGCTCAAGCTATTGAACTACTCGTGTCTACTCCTTCAATTAATTGGATGGTTCCTAGTCATTCAGAATTTTCTCATACTGCGTCCTTGTTCATTTTCATTTGCAAAGCACCCTGCGAGAAAACTGAGCCTCAAATTTTAAGCAACTTTCAACTTGGAAGAGCAAAAACCTCAAAGTTTATGTGGCTGGCAATAAGCAGAGTAACTGATGTTTCAGCCAGATCCTCTGCTGTGACATCTGAGTTTGGGGGTGAAATAATGGTAAAGAGCACTATACAAAAGGCACAGAGTTGCAGCAAAGTGTCCAGTTTCCCTGCAGCAGAGGGCATTTTGAATGTGACATTCCATGCAGGCACGAAGGACCCTCCTTTTCTCCAGGAAGCACCCTACTGCAGTGGCCCTGGTCTACTCCCTAACTCAGTGTTATCTTAAAGGAACGAAGGAGTGAAACTCGAGGCTATAGGTTCTTCCCTGGAAGCTAGTAAGAGTCTATGTTTCTAAAGGACAGGTGTATATGAATGTTCCAGAAGATTTTTAAAACAGGGAACAGAATTTCAGTAGGGTGAGGCTTCCTTTCCTGTGAAGCCAGGTGCGCACAGGACTGGAGCTCACGTGGGCAGTGGATGGTCACAGCTGCCTGCAGCTCATATTTATTCTAACCATCAGTCTTCAGTTCTCAAGTGTGACAGTCGAGGGATCTGGAAGGTCAAAACCATTTTCATAATAATACTCAGATGATAGTTTCCTTTTTATCTCTCATCCTTTCACCAGGGTACAGTGGAGTTTTCCAGAGGTTACAAGATATGTGATATCACAAAAGACTGCATGCAGAAGCAGATGAGACAATGCTGGTTCCACCTATCGATCAGACATTAAAGACATCTGCAAAAATAAAGCAACTCCAATCTCGGTATGTATTTTGGCTTTCTGAAACATGATTTTTCAAAAAAATGTATTATTTAACATATAACAGGTTTCCTGTTTGTTGTTTCATAGGAATTAATAAATATTTTAAAATTTTCTGAGTTTTAATTTCTAACACTAGAAATATCTAGAGTTGATGTAACCAAAGTAAACAAAAGCCTTTCAAGGCTCCAAGCCACAGCAGTGACACACACCTACAGCGCCTTCGGAAGCTGAGGCAGGAGGATCGTGAGTTCAAAATCAGCCTCAACAACTTAGAGAGACTCTCTGTTAAAAAAAAATTATTTTTAGGGGTGGAGTGGTGGCTCAGTGGTTGGGGTGCTTGTCCAGCATGCGGGAGTGCACAAGTTCAAGCCCCAATACCACATACACAACGAAGTCTTGGAGTAATGAAAGCCACATGAAAAACTAAATAAAAATTCTCTCTCTCTCTCTCTGCCCCTCTGTTTAAAAGAATAAATAAATAAATATAAATATAGATAGATAGATAGCACATGAGCTCAATTAAAAATGCTCTAGGGATGTGACCCAGTGATTAAGCACCCCTGGATTCAATTTCCAGTACCAAAAAAAAAAAAAGAATGTAAAAAACTCCTGCGACCAAATATTAGAGAAACACTGCTGTAAGCTGGCCTCCATACTGGGTCACTTCTACCTTTCTTAAGATTTATGCTTCAGAGTCTATGAGTGGCAGACATGATGCTTCTGGGGGCGCCTGATATTCCAGCCACCCTGGACTATATCAGGTAGATGTCTCACTCTCGTTGCCCTCATTTCTCTGCATGTCCTGGTCTTTTTACTTTAAATATAAAGGACATAGTTGTGAACGAGGAATGATCACTGCATGGACTGCATTCTAGCACTCGGAAGACTAATGGTGTTATGATTTGGATCCTTATGTTCCCCCAAAAGTTCATGTTAGGCAATGTAGGAATGTTCAGAGGTGAAATGATTGGGTTATGAGAGCCATATCCCCAGTGGTGGATTAATCCATTTGATGGATTAATAATTTCATTGCACTAATGGGTGGTACCTGTGGCCAGGTGAGGAGTGATTGGAGGAAGTAGGTCACTGGAGTGTGGCCTTGGACTATATGTGTCCCTGACTCCTGCTGCTCTGCTCTCTCTGCTTCCTGGGTGCCATGAGCTAAGCACTTTCTTCCACCACACCCTTCCTCCTTGATGTTCTGTCTCCCAAAGGCCCAGAGCAACGGAGCTGGCCGACTGTGGAATGATTTTCTGAAATCATGAAACAAAATAAACTTTTTCTCCTCTAAGTTGTTCTTGTCAGGTATTTTGGTCACTGTGATGAAAAGCTTCTAACACAGTAGGAAAATAGAGAAATAGGCTAATGGCAAAAAATGGAATTACTTACAGGGTGCTTTATCTACAGGGGTGAGTGCCTGTTTCTCTGAGCAGGTGACTTTGATTAAAACCTGAATAATGAGGAGGAGCCAGCTCTGAGAAAACTAAGAAAGAAGAGTGTTTGGGAGCTAAGGTAACATCAATTGTGAGGGCCCTGAGGCCAAAGTGTCTGAAAAATCAAAGAAAATGAGAGGAAAGAAGTAGAAGGCAGGGTCAAAGAAAGGCAGGGTTCCAGTAACACGGGGTTCATATTATAATTACAATAGAAAACTCTAGCAGGGTTTTGAGCCAAGAAGTGATGTGATCTTTTTCATGCTTTAAAAATAGCATCCAATATGTGGAGAACAGACGGCAAGAGGTCAATAGCGGATGGAGAAGCGATAGGAGCCATTTACAAATTAGTTTTATCACCATTATTCTACTTTTTCCAGAGTCAGGATCAAGCCAGGTATGTAGATTTTAGAGGGATAATCATTAAGTTGCCTTGAGTCATTGGTTTCTAAATATTTATAAGAAACACTTTGATACTGACAGAAAAAGAAAATAAGTCTATAAATTTCCTATAAACATGATTACATTCATCTATAATGATACTAATGCTCAACTGGTCACACAGATATTTGTGGATTAATAATTATTTAAATAAATTTAGTGTTAAGTAATGAATACTATTTATACGCTATTTACATTGTGGATATTAAATAATAGCACAGCTCTTAAAATAGAAAAATATTCAGAACAAATAAGCTAGCTCATAGCACAAGGAAACTTGATTCACTAGGAAGCATTTATACACTGAGTAATAATAATCATCATATTTATGAACAAAAGTCTATGAATAAGATTGTTTATGAATGGACTTAGGTCTTCTGCCAAGCAGCTGTGACAGTACTATATACCAAATATCTTCATTGTTACTTTTCTGTATTTGAACTGTGTCAGCCAGCAACATTTCAAAGACCCATGATTGGCAAATATTCATACAGGTATGGCCAACAACAAAAAGGAAGAACAGCACCTTTAATTTATAAATCAAACCCCTTTTCTCTATCACCAAAAGGCCTAGAATGGGACTTTTGAGAAACATCTTTCCATATGGGCACTATTTTCACATCACGGGACCTGGATTAAAATACATCTCAGAAATCCATCTCTACATTTTGAAAGTTAGCATTATTAAACATGCTTGACCTGTGCTGGGCTAGTAGCTGCCTGTGAGATGCTTGTTTTATTTTATAATCAAAGCTTTTTACATGTTTTACAGAGTAGCCGGCAGTCATATCCAAGGATGCATACATACATACACACACAATCCCTGCATGTGTGCACACAAACCTGTGCCATGAAGTAATTCACTTGCACTGTTTTAATTATTTAGCAAATGCTATAATATTCCTGATATCTCAAACCATTCCAAAAACTCAGAAAATCTATCTTCCTTTGTGTTTGAGGACTTCAATATCTCAAGGAAACTACATTTGAAACCAGAATCCTTACATTTAAAATTCTTAATGGTGGAATGTTTTTGTCATTTATAATGCATGCTTTGTGCTGAAAGTGAGTTTATACCCATTATTCTTGCTGTCTTGGTTCTTGGAGGCTGGCTAAATTGGGGCTAATGGATTGAGGCATTTTAGAGGAAACTTTTAAAACTAAGTGCACTAAACCATGTCCATTCTAAGAAGCAACAAGGATTGTCATAAATTCATCCTATCAGAAGTTGACTTTCATCTTTTCAACCTTTTAAGGTGGATTCTTCTTTGATGCTATCAGGAATAAACTAAAATTTTTTCAGCCAAGAGAGTTCCGTATTTGCACAGATACGATGAAATCAAAAGTAAGGAAATTCAAGGGATTGAACGCATCCGTGCAGAACGGGAGTGTGCCCTTAAGAACAGAGGTGTGTGCAGGTCAATATTTCACAGTTTGGCTCTCAGAGGATGGAGATGGGTGGAGTACAGCTATCACCTATGGTGCAAATATCCCACCCATGCACATTTCATGCTACCGATTTGAGGTCACTGGCCATGTGGGGACAGTGTCTCCAAGGCTAATATGAGCAGGTTCCAGGACACCACCATGGGACCGCTGTGCAGAAGTCAGCCTTGTGGAGCCTTTCAGGACCCCAATCTCCTGAGATCCTGGTGCATCATGAACCTGGCTGCAGCTAGCACAGCTATGTCTTTCAGAAAGCACTTAGCATACCACTGCATTCCAGCCAACGTTTGAAAACAAAATCACCTTCACATGCCAGAGAGAGGATAGGTAAGACCATGTCTCCAAAACAAATGGTTATAATTAGGTTAAAACTCAATAGAATTTAAATAGCTAAGAGGTGCCCAGCACTATCGATTCAAACCGATTCTTAGCAGTTGCTAAGGAATTTAAAAAAAAAAATCAATGGAAACTCTGGGCATGGGAAAGACACATACACACACTGAGAATCTGGCTCACCAGAACTCGTCTCAGAACATATCTGGCTCCTGGGTCAATGTTAAGTGACCCGGCAGCTCCAGGGTCAGTATTAAACTCTGACAGTTTGTACTGGATGTCTCAAAAATTTCTCAATCTTTGGAATCTCTAATTATGGTCTTCACAGGTCACAGATTATGTTATGCAACAGTATTTTAAAAAGTACCCTCACTGAAAGTGAGAAGCTGGAAGAAATCTGAGGTTGCCAGAACACCCCCTGTTCTACAAATAAGCTTTCAACTAAGAATTTCTAGATTAGAGTCTAAACTCTCAGGAAAATCTTCCATTAAAGATTTAAACAAAAATTGTTTCAATTAAGAAGGGGGTTCTTTAAGTGAATGTTTCATGCTGAGAACCTCACCTCCTTTAAAAAAAAAAGCTAATTTTCAGTACAACTATTTAACATTATTTTAATTTCACGGCTTATTCCAAACTAAGCTATACAATATGGCAATCAGTGCTTATATTACTGTGTTTCAGAACTTCAGGGATTCTATCAAAAATAGACACATGCTATAATGAAACTTTTTATTCTTGGCTTTTCTTTAAAATAAAACAAAAAGGGAGTAATTGTGAGTAGACGTTTAGTACAGGCTTTGTAAGTAATAATTAGATTAGTAGGTTTCATGGACATGTCAATGTTAATGAAAAGAGAAATGGAACAGAAAAGTATTAAATGCTGTTTTTAAAACAAAAGAGAAATACTTCTCAATGAATTTGGGAAGTGAGTATCCAATTAATTAAGCTAATTAAAGGGGAAAGAAAAAGAAAATCACATTAGGTAAAGCAATTTTTTAAAAAGGGAAAAAATACATGATCACATTCACCATCATGAAAATACTCATCACAGTCATGCTGTCTTTTATGACAAAAGGGTGTTGCTCCTAAGTAACAAAACCTCAGAAGTAATTTATCCCAACTCCCTTCATTTAAACTGAGGCTATTGGTGGACAAATGACTTGTTCTGGATCTTGCCATTAAGTTCATAACAAAATTGCATGTGAACTCAGTGTTCTCTTTTATCCTTCAAAAGCTTCAAGAACCACAGAGATGCACCACAGTGCAAACCTATGAAACACTGAGACAGGTTATTTGAAAGAACACATCTACTGTGCATACCATGCACAGGGGAGGAGCAGGGTCTTGAGAGACTTGCCTAGTCCGATTAGCTGGGCCCACATATTTGCTCTCTGTGTTCTTACTCCTCATGGTGAGGTCCTTTGGATCAGCAGCATGAAAGCCATTGGGAATTTATTAGAAGTGCAGAATTTGAGGTCTTTCCCCCAGGTTGAAATCTGCATTTCACAATATCCCAAGATAGCTAGTCCCTAAGCACAGAGGTCTGGGAAATATTGAAAAAGGATGCATTCACTCAAAATGGACAAGAGTTCACTAAATGACCAGATCTTTCCTTTCTGTCCTTTCTCAAATTCTATTTTGCAGAAATCAGGAAGATGGGAGAAATGATAGCACATTCAGCTAAGACATATGAAAACATGTTATGATGGTAGTCACAACAGGGTTCTTACATATGTGAAGCAAGGAATACTTCCACATGAATACCATACAGTTCAACTGCGTTAAAATTAACCGCATGGACTTATCAGTAATATTGAAAACTAAATTCACCTAGCTTTTATTTATTTTGTTTTTGTACATATTGAATTTAAATAGTTGGTCCACTGTCTTTATCGTCTTCCAGCTTTTTTGAAGTACAATTGGCAAAAAAAACTTGAATAAATGTATTTACTGTGTACAATACATTTTGTTACACATATCCATTATGAAATGATTATCACAAATGAGCTTAATCACCCTATCTATCCGTAGCTTCACAGATATCTGTTAAATGTGTGAGTGTATATGTGTGAGGGGGTGGTGAGAACATTTAAGATCTACTCCTTTAACAGAGTTCAAATATAAAATATAGCAAGTATTGTTAGCTATATTCATCATATTGCACATTAGATGATACCCAGGATTTAAGCATCTTATTACTAGAAGTCTTCACCCTTTGGCCAATCTTTTCCCCATGTCTCCCTCCTGTTACCCCAAGCAACAACTATTGCAATTCTACTATACGCTTCCATGATTGTGGCATTTTAGACTGCACATATATGTGAGATCACACAGCATTTCTCTATTTGAATCATTTCACTTAGCACGATACCCTAAAAGTTTGCCCATGTCGACACAAATATCAGAATTTTCTTATTAATGACTGAATAACATTCCTCTGAGTGTGTGTGTGTGTGCGCAATGATTTATCCATTCATCCATCAAAAAATAGGTTGTTTCCACATCTAGGGTATTGTGTTTAATTCTGCAATGAACATAAAAATGTGAGTTTTTTCAAGATTTTTATCTCCTTCAGATGCATTCTCAGAAGTGGAATTGTTATATCAGATGATGATTTATTTCTAATGTTTGAAGAACCTCCAGTTTTCCATATTGACTGAACCCATTCACATTACCAGTGACAATGTGTAAGAGTTCCCTTTCCTCCATATCCTTACCAACACTCGTTATCTTTTGTCCTTTTGAACATAGCCATCTTTGCAGGTAGGGAGTGATATCTCACTGTGGTTTTAATTTGCACTCCCTGGTGACTGGAGAAGTTCATCATGCTTCTGTTATCTGTTGGCCATGTGTATATCATCTTTGGCGAAATCTATTCAAGTCTTTTACCATTTTTATTTTTATTTTTTTATTTTATCTTTTTCAGGGCTGAGGACCGAACTCAGGGCCTTGCGCATGCTAGGCAAGCACTCTGCCACTGAGCTAAATCCCCAACCCCATCTTTATATTTTTAATTGGATTACCTAAGGGGTTTTTGTTTGTTTAGTTCATTTCCATTTGTTTTTGTTTTGCTGTTGTGTGTTTCTTCTATATTTTGGATATTAATCCCCTATCAGGTATACAGTTTGCAAATATTTTCTCCCATTCCAATGGTTGCTTTTTCCCCATTGTTGGTAATGAACTGCTCTTAAATACTGAATGGATAGATAAATCCTTTAGGGAGTACCTATACCCCTGGCAAACACTCCCCTCAAGATTTTGCTTTCTGAAACCTCCCAAGAATAAATGCCTATTACTCTAGCTGGCTGGCTAACGCTGTCTGCTACTTCCTGGGAAAAATGCAGGAAAAAATGCAAAAGTCTAAGAGTCCATGAATTCCCAAAGCAGCTGGAGGAGTTATAAAAAGAAAGGCATTTGACCATTTCCATGGGAGCTTCTTCATGTCTCCTGTTTTCTTGATTGATAGTGACTCAGCTGAAATTTTTCAGCAATAAAATAATATTTATTTGGAATATAGCTTTTCCTCCTGACTTCTCATAGCCCAAAGCTTCCCAAGTATGTCTCAAGGATCCTTTGCTTTCCAAGTTCCAGAAGGAAAAACATATTGGTGCAAGTTGCTTGGATATTCCCTGGATATTCGCATTTCCTGTGAAGCTTCTCGTGTTAAAATTCTCAAATGCTAAAATGCAACCCAAGTTATTTATTTATTTATTTATTTACTTATTTCCAGGGATTGAACCCAGGGGCACTTAACCACTGAACCACATCCCTATCCCTTTTTTTTTTTTGAGATAAGGTCTCACTAAGCTGCTTAGGGCCTCACTAAGTTGCTGAGGCTAGCTTTGAACTTGTGATCCTCCTGCCTCACCCTCTGGAGTTGCTGGGATTACAGGTGTGCCCCACCACTCCTGGTACAACCTGAGATTTTAAAACAGTACCACAAAATCCCTTGAGAGACAAGCAAAGTCAGTATCAAATGAAAGGAAGGATTAGAAAAGAGTCAACTGACTTAAAAAGTTCCTGCTCTATTTTTATCATAAAGAAAACTGCATAATTACACACATGTATTTTAATAAAGTAACACCAATGTGAAACTACTCCCTGTGGATAAAACACAGCCTAGTCAACAACCTTTGTGTGCCTTTCCCCCAAACAACTACTCCTGCCACCAGAGATAATCCTCTGCAATGTCTTCCTTTTTCTTCCAGAGAGCATCACGATGAAAGAAGACACCAGAAAGCACAGTACTCTGGATTTTCATTTTTTCCAAATTTTTCACTTTATGTAAAACACATAATGTCTGTTATAATTCTTTGTCTTACTTTGTTTACCCAAAATTTTTGTAATTTACTCACATTATTTCATACAGCTAAGTTTCATTTATTTTCATGGCCAGATAGTAATTTATTGTATGACTATGCCATCATTTATTTATCCCAATTACTCTTGATGGATATGTGGGTTATTTTTATATATTGGTTAGAATAAACTAAAATAAATTGCCATTATGAAATTCTTGCATGTGGATCTGGACCACATATAAATCATTTTCTAGGGTAGAGAATGGAAAAAAATGGCTGGGTCTTTAATGATCATATATTCAACTGGTCTAGAATGCTAAGCTGTTTTTCAAAAGGGTTGTATCATTTAGTCTCCAATCATATGAAAATTTCATACTTTTATCTATACTTGAAATTGTCAAACTTTTAAAATTTTTTGAATTTGATATATAATTATAATCTTTTTGTAGTTGTAATTAATATTTTTCTTATTCCTAAAGAGGCCAATTCCCAAATGTACTAGCCATTTTCCTTTCCTATTTAGTACAGTGCTGTTTCAAATCTTTTTTACTCTCTTTTCCCCCTATAGTTACCTGTGTTTTTTTTTATTTGTTTCTTACACATTTATATGCACAGTGGATTGTAGCCCCTTGTAATCTATGAGTTGTAAATGTCTTCCCCATTCTTCGATTCATCTTTTGACTATTTTTTTAAGAGAGAAGGACAATGAGAGAGAGAGAGAGAGAGAGAGAATTAATTTTTATTGAGTTTTTTACATGGCTTTCGTTGCTCTGACACTTAGTAGCGTACATGGGTGCTGGGGTTTGAACCTGTGTACTTGTGTATGCTGGGCAAGTGCCGTAACTGCCGAGCCACTGCTCAAGCCCCACATATTTTGACTTTTTAATGATGTCTTTTTCAACTGACTCAGGTTCAAATTTTATTTTTTTTCTTTTTTTAAATTATAGTTGGATTTGCACTTTTTTATTATTAGTATATAGAGATATAATTGAGGGGGAAACATTATCAAACCATTAATAACCAATGAATATATACTTTGTTATCCAAAGGTAATGCCAAAACATGGATGACCACCTTGAGTTTCACCTGTTGCTGTTTCCCCCAGAAGAAGCCTTGTGTTAAATGGGTGGAGGAATGACATCTGCTTCTGAGATGGTTCCCCCATATTCCCACTCTCCAGTCTCCTAGGAGTTCTTCAAACACCCTCCCCCTCCCCATCCCCCTCCCTATGCCTCCAAGTATCCTTATGACAAGATGAGAAAAAAAGGACCAAAGAGCCATGTATCTTTAAAATGCTACTTCTTCAAAATGTATCCAATATCATTATCTCCAATTTTGTATCCGAGAAGTGACCTGTCAGCATTTGCACGTATGACTTCAACCATATCAACCCAGAATCACCTATGCTTTGCCGTGCAAATGCTTTTTAAGGATTTCTGAATCTTTTCCTTCCAGACAACTCCAACACCTAGATGTTGACCTATATGGAACCAATTTTTTTAAGTTTAGGCAAATGTCACATGAAAGCCTGGCCATCCAAGTATCCTAGTAGTTTATAATTAAAGGCTACTCTTAAAGACAATAAAGCACTCTGTATATGGAAACCTACTCCTTTGCCTTGGCACTTAATTACTTAGTGGACTAGATTTTGTTCTTGCTGACTTCAATTTCAACAAAGAAAGGTTCTTAGAGCCTGAACTCCTCATAAGTTTTAAATATTTCCAACATTAACTGTGATGATTATCATAACTCATGAATAACCTGTATTTTAAGATTTTAATTTCCACATATTAGAATTTGTGTTCAGTGTGTTAAACCTCTTCTTGCTCCTGCAGACCCCAGGTTCTTTCTTCTTCCATCTTGGTGTCATCCCCTGAAGACTGAGCTCTGTGGACTACATCAAGGGACTTCCTTGTCCTCTGGCTTTCCGTTGAGTTCCAGAATGGGGGCTCTCACTGGACAATGAAGGGCCCAGGGGGAAAGGGAGGTCCAGACACATGCCCTTGGCTCCATTCCTGCTAGGTAGTTTCTGGCTATGTGTTCCTTGACCCAGCTGGTATTCTCTACTTAATTCTTTTCTGCTTTTTGAAAATGGTTCCCTTCTTTCAGACCTAAAATAACAGCTACCATTATTAAACCAGGTTCCCGCACAGCTCTGTGGTTCTGCTTTGCAAATAGTCCCTTTGTAAATAAACCCTCCTGGAATGATCCTAATTTGCCAGTGCCATCTGTTTTCTATTGGGACTCTGACTGATACAGACTTAATAACCATGCTTGTGTGCAAAGAGAGAAGCAAAACAAAGCATTAAGGTAGATTACTCTAAGTGCTGCACTTCCAGGTGCACACAGGAAGCCCAGGGAAGCAAAAATGGTCTTCCAAGGAGCTCAGAGAATGATCGGGATCACACATGATGCTGGATGTTGGGGCTGTAATAAATAACGAAGAGCAAAACTATCCTTTGGAAGGCCAGGTCTTTTATCAGGACTAGGTTGTAGTTCCTGGTCATGACCTGCCAGCTGGATAGCATCCCAGGGTCTGATGGAAAGCACTGTCTTCATATAGCAATTTTTTAAAATTTTTATCCGATAAACATGGTCTTGCAATTAGGAGGGGTTCATAGTCAAACAATCAAGAACAAAAGTGTAATGACAGAACAAGCCAATGCTGGTGCCAGACCATGGTTTCTTTCCCCCCTTTGGATTCCCCATGGTTCCACGTTTCACTCTACTTAAGCCCCAAGTTAATTGGATTTCTCCTGGAAGTCAAAGGTTCCCCTCAGATTAGATTCCCCCATACTACCTCCCTCTGGTCTCTTTGATGTCCTTCCTATTCCCTTCCCCTCTCCCTTGGTCCCCCAGGAACCTAATCAAGGTTCCATGATCATGTAAAAATTCATACATGTTGAGGTAGTTGTTAGGTTAGCCATGTATCATACTGTTTCTGCTTGTATTCTAGCTTCCAATAATGAGAGAAAACACTCGGCCCTTGAGTGGAGAATCCTATAGCTATTCTTATGCCCCTTGTTAACTCATTCATTGCCACAGCCACATTTTGAAAGAGGACATTATGCTCCAAGTGATCCAAAGAATCCCAGCTCTGAACTTCTTTCAGAAACCTCCATTCCTGGTGTTTATTTTTGTTTTTACTCTATCCCTAAAAGAAGTTGCCTTTTCATCTATACTCCATTGTATAGCTCTCTTAATTCCTCAAGCTTTGAAACAATATTGAAAAATTAAAAGATCACCTCTTATTTGTGATTCAGGCAAAACTAAAAAGCAATTTTTTAGCTGGAAAAAGGAAGATAACTATAATCAGCAATATGAATACATATGGTTCAGGATACTGCAAGGAAATATTTTTATTTCTCAGCTACAGGATTTTTTTCTTACAAACAGGCTTTATTTTTTATATACTATAGAGGTATGGTCCCTCTAAGTTAGAACATCCTTATACCAATAAAAACACATTAAATGGAGAGAGATTATTAAATTTCTAATTGGAAGTGCATAAGGGTATCTGGGGATGGAAAGTGCAATGGGGGCTCACCCTAGCTATTTTCCTATAAACAGGTAGCCTAGTTAGGAGAGAGGCACAGTTGAGGTATCTCTTGCTCCCCAACTTACAAGCCACTGCAGCAAGTAACAGGCAACCACAGAGATGAGAGCCTTCCACTGTCTCCCTGTGTGTAATAACTTCCCCTTCCTTGAAAACCCCATAGTGGTGGCCATTATATTCTGCCTGCTAGCCTGGAGGCACCTCTGACTTTACACATCACTTCCATTAGTAGCCAGTAACATGGCTACACAGGAAGTGATGCAAGGGCCCTAAGACAGGCATAAAGTTCTAGAGGAATCTGGTTCTAATAGTTAGTACTGTCTGGAGAAAAGAGACCTGCAGCTCGTCTGTTGGATTGTCTCTGGTTCTGAAAAAGGACACAGAGCCAAAATGCCATAGCCACAACATCGAACTACAGGAACTTAGAGTGAAGTTCGTAACACATTTGCCATTTTTGTACTAGAGATGCTGATGATAAAATTAAGCTACATTTTCTAACAGAAAACATTATATAGGTTTCACGGTGCTTACTAGCAAACGTATAAATATGCTTATTTGACTGGAAAAGCCACATACTTCTTGTCTTTGATTTTATAGAAAGTTAAAGTGAATCTCTTTATGTTGATGCTATTTGGTGTCTAATTCAACATTATTCTTACTTTTTGACATACACACAACATACACATTTTATTTTAAGGGGTAATGTGCTATTAACAAGGTCATATGTAGAAACTGTATGACTTAAGCTGTACTTTAAAACAAACTGGTCAAAGGGTGTACAGACAAAAATGTCATATGGTTTTATTTAATGTGTTTGTATTCTATAGAGGGGGAAATGCAATAGCTAATGTGTGGGAATTCATGCCAGTAACATTTAGCTGAGAATCTTAGCACTATGATCTTGCTTAATATGCAGCAGACAGACTTTAGGATCTCTCAGGATCCCCACCTGTCTCTACCCTCCATGTGTGGGAACAGGATCTGTGATTTGCTTCTAACCTGTAAAACGGCAGAGAGGATAGGGTGCTACCCTTGTGATGGTTATATAAGGAAAGGGGATGGACTCAGTGTGATTATATTACATGTCATAAGATTCTATTTTAGGAAACTGGACCCGAAGACTAGATGCTTGGAGAAGCTCACATGACAAGAAATTGCGGCTGCTTCTAGAACCTGGGATGACCTCAAGTTAAAAGCTAGCAAAAAGCTGGGGCCCTCAGTTACACGGCCAGAAGTCACTGAATCTGCCAACAACTGGAGACCCCAGGAACAGGTTCTTCCATAGTGGAGTCTGCAGATGAGAACACACCCTGTCTACTACCTTGACTTTAGGAGCTGAAACAGTGGCTCAGCAGCAAAGCCCTTGCCTGGCATGAATGAGTAATCCAGGTTCAAACCCCAGCACCACATGCACAACTAAGTGCTGCAGAAACAAAAACCAGGTTAAATAAATAAATAAAATTGATTCTATCAATATCTTGATTTTATTCATGTGAGACCCTGGGCTGAGGACTGAGCGAAGGCCAATTTCTCCAGAGGAACTGAGATAGAAAATACATGTTGTGGTAATCAGGTAAATCTGTGGTAATATATCATTTATCACTCAAATGAGATTCTCTCTTTTTTTTTTTTTAAGAGAGAGGGACAGTGAGGGAGAGAAAGAGAGAATCAACTTTACTTAGTTTTTCATGTGGCTTTCGTTACTCCAACACTTCATTGTGTTTGTGGTGCTGGGGTTTGAACTTGGGTCCTTATGCATGCCAGGCAAGCACCAAAACTGCTGAGCCACCACTCCAGCCCCAACTCCTGAGATTCTTTATATATGAAGCAGAAAAGATTGAATTTCCCACAGGAGTTGTGTTAAATGGCATACTGTTTTGTGCACATGGGAGTCGGTTCAGAGAACACTCTCAAACATTGGTGGTGGTAACATTATTACTACAACTATAGCAGAAAATTAAATTGCAGAAGGAGAAAAAATATAAGAGAATTACTTTAAGAAACAGTGAGTTCAACTAACGTTAATAGTGAAGATGCAATCAAAAATAATACTGAATAATCAAGAACTTGACACACTTAATTTTATTACAGGTAATGCTTGGAACAGTCCTAAACAAAATCAATAAATAGAAGAAATTGATCATGGGCACCCTCTCTCGTTCATGAAAATCTTTCTTTCACAATCTCCCATCCTCTAATTCCTCAGCTCCCCTCAGTAGCTTTATATGTTAAAGATGAGGGGATCCATTTTTAGGAAGAGAATCTTACAATAGCTTGAGCCATACTGGAAATATTATTGCCTCTTCTCCCAGAATAAAAGAATTGTTCCATATTTGCAAAAGAAATTAAATGAAAATTACAGGGAAATATTGATATAAATACAAACATTTTTATAGTATATAACAATTTCAAAATAGACTTCATACATTTTGCAGAGAGAAATTCTGCTACAAAGGCATTCATGTTCCTTAATAGCAGCTTGAACTATCTTGCTTACTGTCTTAATCTCTGAAACTGAGCTTTATTTATTACTCCCATTTTGATTTCAGATCATTTTAATTACCAATAAAAAGCAAGTACTAACACTGAATGGATTATTACTTATGTAGATGCTTAAAGCTACGATAGTTAGTGGCCTCATTCCAAAGGTTCTATAAACCATTTTTATAAGTGAAAGTGATCGTAAAAAAAAAACTTGGATAGAAACCCTATCACTAGTGGAGAAATGGAAAGAATGACTAGTACTTTAAAATGTATCAAGCACAAATCAACATCGTCATTAGCTTAAAAGTATAAAATTCCATCCATTCCTCAATTTCATTAAAAGACTCATCAGTGAGGAGATGAAGGACTTCATTTATAACTTGTCAGTTCAAACATGTGAATTACAAGAAATCTGAATATTAGCAACATAGTAGACTTTGTGGTCTCAGTTTATTCCTCTGGTGCCAAGAGAATCGAACAATCAATCAATCTATCTTTCTTTCTTTCTTTCTTTCTTTCTTCTTTCTTTCTTTTTGAGAGAGGAGGACAGTGAGACAGATAAAGAGAATCAGTTTTATTTAGTTTTTCATATGGCTTTCATTGTTCTGACACTCTGTTGCGTACGTGGTGCTGGGGTTCGAATCCCTATCCGCGGGCACGCCAGGCAAGCGCTCTAACTGCTGAGCTACTGCTCCAGCCCCAAGAGGATGCTTTCTAATACAACACACAAATGGGGACCACTGAAATTGGTAAATTAACCAGGGATGTAGAAAACCAAATAGACTTTATAACCCATTCTAAAGGGGATATTTCATATTTTATGGTGACAAAGATACTGATGTTTTAGAGATGAAGGAATGGACAGGTACAGGACATTAATCTAATGGATTATAAGAATATTCTTCACTTCTGAGTTCACATAAATCCCTATACCTATGAAGGCATGAAAAAACCTGAGGTTTATAATAAATCAAACTAATACTAATTGGCCTTTCACGTCACTGAGAAATTGGAAGCTTGCCTATTTTTTTTGTTAAAAATACAAATTCCATATTCAGAACTGCTAGCTTATCTCAAAGAATAATGACCAAGAGTTTCAAAGCACCCTAAATGCATTTTATGCTTATTTTTATTTGCCTTATCTTCTAGTTTATTTACCATCTCATCAACTGAACGCTAATGAAGTTTCATGGTCAGCTGTTATCGACAGCCCAACCACTAACCCATTGTAAATTTGGTCAAACTGTTTAATCTATTTGACTCCTTGTCTGTCTCCAATAAAATTCAAGGGTTCTTTTCTTTTTTCTTCTCTTGGTCGAGGGCCGCAGAAGCAACACGATGTGACACCATGTTGAAAAGCAGTAATGCACTGTGCAAATTTGACATAAAATTACCATAAATATTAATACTATTACTTCTGGTCCTTCGCTGCTCATTGAGTATCACTTTTGCTAAGTAATAAGCTGAAATTCAATAACATTTATTAACAATGATATTCTCTGTGCATTCCAGATGTCACCATTTAGCTGCTTTTAGTATTGAGTGTACTTTGGTTATCTTTTTAATAATGGCCATAAATTAGTTTTATTCCATTCATACTATCTAAAATAATCCCTTGATCTCATAAAGAATAGCATGCATTTAAGGAGAAATAAATGTAGAAGTAAAGAGAAATATTTGCATAAGGAAACAGACTGTTCAGCACTAAGATGCTCCAGCCAGATCCAGGCTCTAAAACTAGGCAAGCTAATACACAAATCTAAATATATAGAGGTATATGATGTGTATAGATATCATGTGTCACTATATAGTTTATGTAATATGCATATTACATAAAATTTCATATTATTGATAGATTTTCATGTAAAGTATTTAAAAGGCACTTTGAACAAACTGTTAAGGATTAGTATCAGAGGAAGGTCTTATAGTTGGAAAGGCGAATGTGTTATGTTCTTTTTCCCATCATACCTATTCTCAAGTAGCCCAGCATAATCAGAGCTCACAATCTTACAGCTTCTACAAAGTAAACATTTACATGAATAGAAAGAAACTAGATGCAGCAGGAAAATCAACTCCTTTCCCAGCTACACACATCAGTCATCCATGAACAAGGCCATAACTTTATATGACAATGTGATAAAGGCTCACCACTTAAAATGCTGATAGGTTTTCTTCCAAATATAAAGGCATCAAACATTCCCTATTTCCACTTTTTTGCCATTTTGTGTCATTCAGTTAGAACAAAACAATATTTTCTCTAGGTTAGTACATTAAAATAACATAGTTCTCTTGTTTTTATGTCATCTCATTTGATTTGTATAGAAATGCTACATAAGAGCTCTTCAAATTATTCCAAGCTAACTTTGCTTGGGTCTACTTATTTCTATACAGTCTTTAAATTCAGAGTTTAATAACAACGAAGTGTACCTAACTCCTTCATATTTGGGGAAACATGTACAATAAAGAGATCCTTATGGAAGTATATATGTATCACAAGAGCATAATATTATTCCCTAGTGGAAGAGAGATATTATATAGCAGCAGATATATTTGCAACTAATTAAATTCTAATCCAAGGCACACAAAAGGTGATGGATGTGTAGAAAAATAAGTCATTTCTTGATGAGAAGAATCTATATTCATTATTGGATATCCTGATTTTAAAAAAAAATGTCCTGGGAAATACTACTGTTGAAAATGAAAGCATTTAAAAGATAGTGGCAAAGTAGTTAGAGAAAAATATATACCATGCATTCAGGCGTGGCAGGTGTTCAAGATCCAGGTGTAGATGAAAATATGTAGTTCTATTAATTACTGTGCACAGCCTTTAGACTATGGAACACTGCAATGGTTTATGGTTTGTCCCTACCAAAATTCATGTGCAGGTTTGGTCCCCCAATGTAATGGTTTTGAAAGTGTAGGGGGCTTTGGAGAGAGATTAATGCCTTCCTCTGTTATGGAAGTGAGTTTTGCATTCATGGCACTGGGGTGATCACTATGAGAATAGACAGTTGTAAGTAAGCCAGGCACCACCCTAGGCCTCTTGCACGCATATTTCCCGTTTCCAATTGTCTACCATGACTTACCACCATGAAGCCCTCACCAGAAGCTGAAAGTATGTTGGCACCAACCAAGCTCTTAGAGAACTGAACTAAATAAATTTCTTTTCTTTGTAAAGTCAGAGCCCTAGGTGTTTTGTTATAGCAACAGAAAACATACTAAGACACTAAAACATAGATCATGGCAATATTAATTTAAAAGTACAAAATATAAACAGAAGCACACAATCAATTCATTTTACTCATGCAATAAAATCCAGTGGCTTGGGGGCCTGAAGCGGTGGCTCGGCATAACAGTGTTTGCCTGGCATGCGCAAGGATGTGGTTTCGAACCCTAGCACCATGCACACAATGAAGTGTCAGAGCAACAAAAGCCACATGAAAAACTAAATAAAACTGATTCTTTCTCTCTCACTATCCCTCTCTCTCAAAAAAAAATCCAGTGGTTTTAATAAGAAAAATAGATCCTTAGTAATTCATATTAAATTTATTATAATATGGTCAAAAGAAATAGAGTAATCAAATAAAATATAGGGATTATGCTTACACCAATTTCAGGCTGAAAACTGTCCATTTCCCCTACAATCGCTAACAGTTCATCTTTTTCAGTGTATACATAGCCTCATAAATGAATCTTTGAGAGAATGGTATTTTTCTATTAGGCGACGGTGGCAGTTTGGAGGAAGTGTTTATTATTTCCATCTCAGTTTGCTGGTGGAAACACACAGCCCAGGTCCTTCTCCTCAAGTCACACACATATAGTCAGCAAGGATGCGGCACCGTGGGAAGGGACACACAGCAGAAGTGGCTCTAATTTATCACAAATCATTACCGTCCTCTTATGTGGTGCTGAGCCGGGCACTTAATTGAAATAGGCATGGGTTCTGCAGCCTATGAATTTATGAAGCAAAACATCAACAACACATTCTCATTTCTTTCCCTGTGGGCTTCCTAATTAAGTGCAAGCACCAGAACTCTGAGATAAACTGGCCGTTACTTCATTCTATTTCCTCTTCTCCCCTTTTTGACTCTTACCCTCTATCACTCCATAATTGAAGGAGGTTACTGGGAATTAAAAAACCACAGAGAAAGAATCAAAAGGGCAAAATATCCTCAAACATGAAATAAAGTGAAATAATGGATGCTGAGATGAGACTCAAAAAAGGTGTTATACTGACGATGTGGAAAAGGATAAAAGTCTCCTTTGTGAACCAAACCAGTAGTGGAATAAACAGGAGTCAAGAGACATTTTCTGGCTGAAGAATTATAGTCAAGAAGTGTAAATTAACAAAGAACAGAAAGGAAGAGAGAATTTTAAAAAATTAAAAGACTTGGGAGCTGTTAAAACAAAATAAATTTTAATGTAATTATGGCTCTAAGCAACTCAGCAAAATGGACCCAATTAGACAAGTGTCAAGTAATTTAAGCCTATACAATCTACATAATTAAAATATTTGGTTTAAACTAGAATCAACATTTTAAATCATAAAGGTACAAAACTGAGTAGTTACAAGTGTTGCTTTAGGACTTTGTGTGAATGCTACCTGGAGAATGAACTCAGGGGTGCTTTACTACAGAACTATATCCTCAGCCTGTGTGTGTGTGTGGGAGGGGTGCTGGAGATTGAATCCAGGTCCTCATGACATTAGGTAAGTGCTCTACCACTGAGCTACATTCCCAGCCCTCCCTAGCCTTTCTTTTTCTTTTTATTCTTTTTTTTTTCTTGGTAACAGAGTCTAAGTTGATGAGGCTCTCCTTGAATTTGTGATCCCCCGACTTAGCCTCCTGAGTCACTGACATCATAGGTGTCTGCCACTGTATGTGACTGAATTCAGACATTCTAAAAGGCAGAACAAGACACATAAACAGTGCCTTCCCCATTTCAAATGACACAGGAGATGGGACTTGTTAAATGGCCACCCTCTCATTGGCCAGGTACAATTTCATGACTCATTCAGGTTTAATAAAATGACAGGCTTACTTAACTTCTATAATTGCTTTAATTTTCCATTTCCTTTGTGTATACATAGCCCAGTCCTCCCTTATAAGAACATCAAAACAACCTGTTAACAAAAGTGCAGTCATGGAATGCCCAGATGACCAGCTACTACATCTTCAAGAAGAGAAGGAAAAGATGGAGTCATATTTGATTTCCTCATAATTAATGATATCACATTGTAAATTCATGTGCCAATAATTGTTTTTCTTCCAATTAGCCCAGTGAGAATCAAATTAAAGTCATGTCACTTCAATGGCAACTTTAATAGTTACTCAACAAATATCTATTGCACATCTATGTTTCAGCGACTGGGACTAAAATTCTTCAACTTAAAACGATAGATTAAGGAGAGTTTTAAAGAGTCAGGGCTACTTTGAATTCATTTTTCAGATGGAAGTGCTACATGTATTCCAAATACCTGATTATTATTTGGCCAGTGCTCTGGGAGACAGGAAAAACCATTATCAGTACAAGGAACTAGGATTATTACATCTCAGCTGTTGTAGATCAATCTGGAATTTCCCCCAGAAGCCTATGGGTTAAAGGCTTGGTTCTCAGTTTATACTACTGGAAGATGGTAGAACGTTTAAGAAACAGGCCTTGGAGGGCTGTCCCAGGTCCCTGTGAGGGTGCCCCCAAAGGGGATTTGGAGATGCCAGTCTCCTCTTCTTTTTGCTTCTAGCCACCATGAGATGAATCTGTCTGCCGCACGATCCCACCATGATATGCCACCTTGCCACAGACCCAAAAGCAACAGGACCAAAAGACCATGAATTGAAACTTCTGAATCTGTGAACCAAAATAGACCTAGTCTCTTTTTCAGCTGATTATCTCAGATGTTTTGTCACAGAAGTGGAAATCTAACTAATACAATGGCTGACATACAAAATGAAGGTAGGAGAAAATCAAGTAAATATTGGTTTGAACACCTATCTTATGTGTGGGGGAAAAAAAACAAAATGAAATTAAGTAGGGAGCATGAAGGTATTTACAGCTGGTATTTACAGCTCAGCCTTGCCAGTGGCAATGCAGAACACAGAGCTGAAGTGAGTTTTCTTGGGTTTTTACACTCCTTGGAAAAGAAAGCTCTCTTCTTCCTCCTCCAAGTTTCTACTGCATTCGGCTATTTATTAGCTATCTGCATACTCTGTTGAGTTGTCAAGATTGTCATGGTCATAGCCATGGTCATCTCTTCACTCTCAGCTAAAGGACTGAAGATGCTTCTGATTTCATTTAATTTCTAACCTGGAAAAACAAAAGTGAAAATCTGAAATTTCAATAAAAACATTATTAAGAATAATCCATTAATTAAAATAAGGAGCAAATAATTTATGTGAACTTTTCTCAATAAATCTCTCTGATATCATAATAAAGAGTACTGAAAGTTAACTATGAAAGCACTTATGAGATGGGGAAAAATTGCAGAGGGTGAATATTTCCTTCTAGATTGAGAGCCACCTATAATAGCAGAGAATGGTCACAATAGGTGGACAATGTCCTTAAAAAGTAGGAGAAATAGGGTCCCAGTTCTCCCATCCTGAATTCAAATATTGCTATCCTAAGTCAAAATAATTTCCTAACATCCTGAAGGAAAGAGAATGAGGAGATAGCTCTAATGTTCATAAACATATGAAAACACATAAGCAAGATAAATCTTAAAATCTGTTATATAATTCTAAAACAAAAGCATAGCTCCATTACAGGACTGCATGAATCTCCGCAGTCTGCCCAAATGAACAGCCACATTGCAGGGCCATCGGAGCTCCATCTTGGGAATAACATCCTTCCACCTTGAAGCCTTTATGATGGGATTTGGGGGTGGCGAAGAGATGATCTGAGGTGGGGTACTGCAGAGTCCTACCCCAACCCTTCCAAGACATCACCAAACAGCTTGTACTTCTATCAGTCCCTAAACCAGTTGCTTCACTATTAATGATGGTAGCAGAAGGTAAGAAATGAAACATTTGCCATCTCAATGAACCTAAGGCATTTGCCATTCAGAGATTTCCGTATTTGTTCTTCATTAGGATTTTACTTCCAGAATATTTTTACTGTAGAGGAAGAACCATGAAACAGTTCACATCAGATTAATTCCCAAGCCCCAACACTAACCACCCTGTCCCTGATTCTTCCCTGCCAAAGAATGCCAACAGAGAGGCTGGGAAGCAGCACATGGAGGTCCTTCCACTCTCCTGTTTTAATCATCCTCATAATTTACAAGTGTAAATTTGGAGTATAAGGAAATAAAAGAACCTCTTCCTCTATATGAGCTTGGTGATATAATAATCTAAATAACATTGCCCCAGGAGTGTAAACTAGAATTAGCTCCACTTAGCAATGATTGTCTAAAGTGTCCCTAGTGAACAGTTTGAAGGAAGAGTCGTTCCTTCTATAGCCATCAATGGTTACCAGAGCAAAGCCTTATCTGTCCTAAAAATCCACTGAAGTCAACTTCACTGAGTGTCTCCTCCCAAGAGCTTCCCCGAGAGAGGGCAGAGTGATTACAGAGCCCTTCCTGACAGCTCAGGCAGGGAGCCGGAGGGTGCTACTATGGGAAGCTGGTATTTACAGCTCAGCCTTGCCAGTGCCAAGGAGGAACACGGAGCAGATGTGAGTTTTCTAGGGTTTTTACACTCCTTGGAAAAGAAAGCTCTCTTCTTCCTCCTCCAAGTTTCTACTGCATTTGGCTATTTATCAGCTATCTCTGCATACTCTGTCTAGTAGTCAAGATTGTCTTGGTCACAGCCATTTATTTGTAATCCAAGTTAAAATGTATTAACTTGAGTGCATTATCAGCAAGATATTTTAACACGGATAGAATCTTGGACATCATAGAACATGAGCCACACTCAGCTGACCCCCTTTTTCTTTTCCCCCAGAGAATAAGACCTGATAGACAACAAGGGAGAGATTTGTGAATCACTCCCCAATGAGAGAGAGAGAGAAAAAAAGATAATTTGAAAGGGCTACTATTTTTGTATTGTCAGTCATACTCTACCTTTGTGAGTTACATTCTTAGGAATCAAGATCCACTTTCCCATAGTATCTTAGCAATAAATGGTCCTCTAAGACAGTAGAAGTCAAACTGCTGTCTTCGCAAATAGTTTGAAAGTGGAAAGTAATCTGCACACAAGAATCTCACAGATCCCATTTCCTATTTTCTTACAGTGGCATAAGATTATTTGTCTGAAAATATGAAGCATAGGACTTTTTCAACATCAATAATTCATGAAATAAAGTATTTCAAAAGGATTCCATCATACTAACAAAATGCCTTTGAAAATTTTGTCAGAAAAAAAGGAAAAACATTAATCACTCTATTAATGTGATAATAGAATAGAATAGAATTTTTCTCCATAGAAACCACATCTTCGTGTTCTGCCTGCCTCTCAGGGAATGAAGGAATCAAAAATTTCTTAGTTTAGTTTAATTTTTGGTTTTAGTTTTGTGTTGTAACTGAACCAAGGGCCTCATACATGCTAGGCAAATGCTCTACACTGATCTCTGCCCAGCCCAACTTCTTTTTCAGCTGTAGCTTAAAAATTGGGGAAAAAAAAGAATTTTATGCTCAAATGAGTTCACTTGTTTTCTGAAATCAATATGTCAAAGAAGTTGTAATAAATTCCATCATCATCGCTATCATCTGACCACAAGTATGTGTTTATTCTCTTCACAGTGTGACAAAGGTAAAGGGATTTTAAAAACAGATTTTCATAGCCAGTGGCTGTGGCGTTCACATGTAATCAGAGCAACTTAGGAGGCTGAGGCAGGAGGATTGCAAATTCAAGGTCAGCCTGGGCAACTTAGCCAGATCCTGTCTCAAAATAAAAAGTAAAAAGGGCTGGGGATGTGGCTTAATAGTAAAGTACTCCCTGAATTCATTTCCAGTACCATAAGAAAAAATCATTTAATTTGCTCTAAAAATAATCATGTTACAGAGCATAGATTTATCATCACAATGAAAGCTACCACTGTGCTCTTAGATGCCACAGGGACAGGAGAACTACTGTTAGCTGTGAGGCTGAAAGCTTGCGTTGACTGTTGCTTTCCAGTCTGAAGAATAAACCCTCTGCTCTGTTAGCCCATGAACATTCAGGTACATGATCTGAAAAATCCATATGTCCTTGCTTTATGTACATAAAATAGTAAAGGCAGAATCTCTGTCACATTCTCTGTTCAGCAATTGGCGTTCACATTTCCACTGGCATTTCTAGAGCATAATTTAAAGATAAATAAAACCCACAAAGGGTAACAATCAACATCTTTCTTCTTGGTGATTTTCTTTCAGTCTTTTCTTCACAAAACAAATAAGAAACTAAAACCTAAATCACTTTGTTCTACACATCACCATCACCAATATAATTCAAATTCTCAGCACACTTCCCTTTACTGCAGGCTTACTTAATTCTTCATTAATGTTCTAATCTTTGCTTCAATATAGCAGAATGAGCGTATTATTCATAAGCCATTGAGCCCCCAATCAAGAGAAGGCCTCAATGCAGCATAAATATTGATTAAGTACTCTGCTATTGGGGAGATACTTGAAAACACAGAAATCATTTGAAAATATCTAAACCACTATTAGTTTTGAAGATTTAAAGGAGTAAAAATGTTAATGAATATAAAGTTATACTTTTATACTCAAAATTATACTATACCTTTATTTCATGTTGCAAAATACTCTATAGACATGTAATTATGTCAGTGACTATCTCACAGTTCCAAATCCATTTGTCTTTACTCTCTGAAGCTGGATCTGAGACTCTCAAAACCATGTTTTTTGCCATCCCCAGCTGGCTCTATAGTAGGCCTTTTTAGCAAGAAGCTTGCTATGAAGACAGCAAAGGATGGGGGCAGATAAAGGAACACATTCTTCCTATGGGGAAGATGCCTGCCTGTTTATTCTTAGATCACCACCCTAGTTATTTTTTTTTTAATCCCAAGAGCAATGGCTTCTTCCAATAGCAGCATCTGAAAACCAGTTTGTAATATTTCTAACATTTGTAACCTTGTGTACATCTTTCAGAAATACCAACACCAGTCTGCCCTGTTCCCTAGACAGAGAGGATCTCAGACCCATGCTGGAGCTGTTGGCCAGGCTCATCAGCAGAGGGAATTTCAGATCCACTGGCAATTTCCAAACTCTTCCCCTTCATTCCTCCAGTTCTGGGGGTGACAGCCACTCCCACAGTTGCTACCTTTGTGATTATTTGGAATTCTCTTTTGACCCTTTAAGTCTTCTCAAAAATACCAATTTTATATCTAGTTAACAACTACTTAGGTTAAATATTGATGTTTGAATAACTAGAGGGGTTTTTCTGTCTCCTGGCTGAACCCTGATGAATTCAGTAGCCCCACAGAAGCAGTAGAGTGAGCATTATGGTCCCCACTTCACAAAGAGTTAAGAAACATCCCACTTGATTGGTAAGAGGAAAACCTGGGACTTGAACCCAGTATTCAAAGTCCAGTTCTAGCACTGTTTCCATAGAAATTGCTTTGTATGTAAAGTACTTCTCATAGTTATGCCAAATATTCAATCAAAGCCTGTAGTATAAAGAAGATAAAGTGGTTGATCAGATGAACACGGCTATTTACAGCCAGATCTTGTGTACAAAGTTCCAGGTTAATTTTCACATCAAGGCCCTACCGTGTCAATCATTTCTAATAGTTTTAAGAGTTGGGGTTAAGATGAATTCTTACCTCTGTCATATAATAAACAGTCTACTCAATGTCAATATATCAAATAACAAAATAATACATACAAGCTCATTATTCCTATAGTTTCAAAAGAGGAAAAGCAAAATACTAAATAAAGTGTAACTCCTTTTTATATTTTCATTCTGCCAGAGAGTCTGCATATGTGATCACAGATTCTGGAAGCTGCCATTTAAAATAAAACTACAGTTTTCCAGACATGGACTTCCTTACTCTAGTTGGCCCTAGTGCTTCCCCCTCTTGCCTCTTCTCTGGATGTATCTCCAAAGGCTGCTTCATGTTCCTGTAAATTATAGGAATTCCTCCACAGTGCAACTGAAGGCCCTGGCAGCAAAGACTAAGAAGTTGAAGAAAGCACCATAAGTACGTCCCAAATTTCCTACTTCCACAGTTATCAACAGGAAGGCAACAAAAGAAAGTGAAAACAAGCTATGGAAACAAAACACCAACTTTTTTTTCTTTCTGCATTTTTTTCTAGATTCTCAGAACTCAAACAGGAAAGGCAGATTAAAACTACAATTGCATTTGTAGTATCTATGCTATACTATGATATATAAATCTACTAAAGTATATATGCTGTATGAGATGAAAATAAAATTTTTAATTTTTATTTTTATTATACATTAATAATAATATGAACTATTCCCAACTATATGTACACAAAGAATTGAACAAATTCACCTGCTACTTTAATAGAATCAGACATTAGCTCTCTTGTGGTGGCTGGTGGCACATCATGGAGCACAATGAAAGAAATGAGAAATAAAATCAGCATTTCCACCTCCCCAGTTACTTTCTGTTCATTAAATACCTATCAAAGGGAAACCTTCTGCTTTTATAATCTCAATATTGTCAGAATTTGTCATTGGGAAATTAATGGTGAATGACAGTATCCAAATTGTCTCTTCTTGTTACTGAATGCAGTCTGCTGCATAAGAGGCAAAGTCCTTTAACAATTATGTGCCAGGTTGTTCATGGAAGCTCTGGATGGTGATAAGAGGCCTATTCAGTGAGGGAGACAGTCCCTTAGGTAGGGTTGTGTGCTCCCAGTTTACTACCCAGATAACCGAACCCCTGACATTTTGCTCTGGAGAGTATCTGTTCATTGAATCACAGAATCCAAGTACTGCCAGTGTGCTCATATTAAAAGATCAAAAGTCACTAAAGGTTTATTTATAAAAACAAAAAATGCCCACCATAAAATCTTTTATGAATGAAGCAAGCACAACTGTGAATAATTTTACTTTAAGCCTATTAAAATCTGTGAGAAAGTAATTGCATTCTCATCAATATATTCTTTGGAAATTGTTAAGAGCAAAAATGCTATATGATTCTTCAATTGCAATGTATTTTTAAAGTTGCAAGTATATATATTAGCCTCTAGGGGGAACTCCAGGTTCCTTCCCTTAATTTTTCTAAAGGTTGAGACAGGGAAAGAGGAGAAAAATCCATTCTCCTATGAGGGAATACTCAGATTTGTCAGATTTCAGGACACTGAATGGACCATGTTGTGTAGGAGGTTTTAAGAGGGCAGCACATAGCTACTACCCGAGCTCTCTGCTCCCTGCATGTGGCAGCAGACTAAATCACTGCCCTTGTAAAATCGTGCACCCTCTCCCCATCCTCTCAGTATACATACAGATAGTGATATATACAAAAACATATGCATACGTAACTGCACCTAGGATTATCTGATTACCGCCTTTGCCCAGTCATTCGTGTCCATGCCCTTGAGGGTAAATAGTGTCTACAGGAATATTTATTAAGCCTGGTTCACTGGCTTAATATTGGCACACCAAAGATCTTTTTCTCTGATTTCTAATAAAATGCAAGAATAATACAGAGTTGTCTATTTTAAAATTGCACAGATGCCATTAGTTAGCATTGTGACTTTGGGCATATCCCCTTGCTCTGCGAATCCCACTCTCTTCACTAGATGCTTTCTAAGGTGTTTTTCTGACTCCAAAACCCTGTCCATTTTTTCTTCAATAATGTCTCCAATGCTAAGTGGAACTTTGTTTAGTAACTCTTGGCAGTCTACGTCATTTTTCCACAGGTGATTTAATTGACATAATTCCACTCAAAGTCACAGAGCAAAACCTAAAACACCCAGTCAGCACACAAGAACTCAAGTCAAATGCCTGTGGTTGGTCAGCTGTAGAGACCTGGAGCACAAGGGCCAAAATCACCGGAACAGACAATCTCAACAGCAAAGCACATCTGCCTAACCTGAATCTAGCAGATTGGGTGCCCTGCGCAACCAGCCACCCGACAGCCTTGGAACATGGGCTCGGCAAATGTGCACATGGACTCTGCCACCTGCAGATTCAGTGGGTGCACAGACTCCTTCCATAAATCAGCTTCCTGACTGTGCCAGCAGTGTTTCCATGTGGCAATTCAGGCACAGGTTTGGATGAGCACAGCCCAAGTGTATGTAGGAGGCACAGGATTTTCACAGGAAAAGCAGAGGAGGAGGGTTCTTGTCCCTCCCCTATATTCCTGCATCCGTCATCCACTCCCATTTTGTGTCTTTTATGTATTGAAGTTACTCCAGGAATAAACTGGCCAGAGTGATTCAGGTAAAGCACAAAGAATATTAGAATCATGAATTCTAATTCTCCCAGCGAAATCAAATACCAAAATGAGATGGTACAATGGAAGCCAGAACAAAGAATCTTTCAAATCTTTCCTCTTTTTTTTTTTTGTTGGTTCAGCATCATCTTACATAATGAAGGGATTCATTGGTTCACATTCATACATGCATACATATTGACATCGCTGCTTAAGCCCAATCCTTATCTAAGAATTCCCCCTACCTTCCCCCATTCCTGATCTCATGACTCCTCTGAAGTTCCCCCAAGTTACGGATATAAATGACCATATATATATAATTTAAACATTAAAATTACTAGATTTGTATGCCTGCCTGGGTATATTTAGGGTTCTCAGAGGGGTCAACTGTACTCTACAGTATGAGACACCCCCCTTTTCCATCCCTTTCTTACCTCCCTTTCTCCTTCTCCCCCCTTCATAGCTATAGTCCCCACAGCTTATGTGTTACTTCCAATTTGGTGGGTCTGTTAAATAAACTTGACTAACTTTCATCCTGTCTTACGTTTAGCTTAGACACTAGTAAGTACCTCACCATAGCAGGGAAAGTAAACAGGAAATTCTATTTTTGCACACTGCAGAGTTTAGAGAGTCAAGTTAAAATATACCTGACCTATGACTAATGGATCAGTTACACTTAGCAGCATAACAAAGCATCCCGATACTTAGGGGCTTAATGATGATTTATTATTCATTATGATTCCATGAGCTGATTGGGCAGTTCTCTTTGTCTCATCTGGACTCACTCATGGGGCTCAGTCAACTAGTGGCCAGAATGGACTAGATGACCTGAGATAGCCTCACTCACATGCCTGGGGCCTCAGCTAGGATGACTGGAATGGCCATGGCATCTGGGACCCTCTCTCTCTGCAATCTATCACCTGGCTTTTTTGCACAATGCTGGAAGTCTTCCAACAGAGTGATGTAAAACCTGTACGCGCTCTTACATTAGAAGTGGAAAGCCATGTAGCCCTTTTGCATTTTCCCTGTCAGAGCAATCGTGAGGGCACACCAGAATCAAGGGGTGGGAAAATGGACTGCACCTCTTCATAGGAGGAGCTACAAAGGATTTGGGGCACATCACTCTAGCACATACAGAAAACAGAGAAGTCAGGAGGTTGAAGGAGATGCAGATTTGTCCCCCCACCCTTTTCAATAGAATATGTAGTAGGGACCAAAGAGACATTAGAGGCCAGCTAGTCATTGCTCTAGATAATTACTTTAAATGCTCACAAGTAGAAACCACGCCAATGCTATGTTTTTCAACAAGGCCTACATCATAACTGGCACTCGATGTAACCACAATCTAATAACAACAAGGACAGGAGTTGGGACAGAAATGTTTCATATTCAGTGAGTATATTTATTAAGCACACATTCTCATCTAAAATGAAAAGTCATGGCCTTCTCCACTGAGGAAAGCAATGACTTTTGCATAGAAAATCTTTATATAACAACAAAAAGGAGATTCCAAAAGTTACAGGTTTCTGGCACGACTGCAGCATTCAAGGCAGGCAGTGTTTAATCACGCAAATTTTGTAAAGCAATTCAGCTTATCGGGCCATGGAGCTTATGAAGTCAGAGCTTTGATCTTCAGATAGTCCAATTAATTTAATGGAGACAAATCCTTTTAACATAAGGATAGCCTTGATCAATCCTCTCCCTCCTGGGTCCTTTCTTAACCTCAGGAAAAATGGACAGCATGATTCAGTAAGCTGCATCTCATGTTTTAATGCCACACACAAATAAATGCAAACAAGGCTATGAGAAAAATGACAATGATAGGACAAATTTCCTTCCAGAATTTATGAGACTGGTAACCAGGGCAAACCAATAGAGAGGACTCTAACAATTAGTTTACAATGCATAAAATAGTAAAGTGCTGGAGGGGAGGTACCAATTAGAAACTGAGTTTAAAGGAGGAAGATATTTATACTAGGGGGATCTAGAAAACGTACAAAGGTGGTCGTATTGCACTATCATTTTAAATATTGATAAAATTTGTGCCAGAAAAGGGGAGGAAGGCATTTCTAGATAAAAGGAAGAGTAGTAAGCAGTGAATTAAAAAAAAAAAAAACTCTAAAAAGAGAAAATGAGTGTGAAGCAATTGTAGATTGGAGTCAGATGAAAAAGAACTATCTTATTTTGAAAGGTAATAGAGACCCACTGAAAGTTTTTGAGCAATGGAACAAAATAACCAGAGTAGTATTTTTCAGAAGCTTATTCTGGCCACAATGAATGGAAATGGAGGAAATGAGTGGTCAGAGAGAGAAGCTGGGTTTGTACTACAGTCAACTACACAGAAATACTGAAAGGCCAGAACCAGGAAGGAAGATGCAGCCCAGCATGCACTGCTCAGCTGATGAGTGACATTCTTTTCTCAGGTGGGGGCAAATTAAAAAGAAATCTCAATTTCATATAGATATTTGACAGAGATGATGAAAAGGTGAGAAAAGCATGGGCAGTATCAATATTTCCAGTTATCTAGACTGGCTCCTAGACAGTGATGTTAGTTAGACTTTGTGGGGACACTCAGTGAGATGGAGGACTTCATCATGGGCAGATAAGGACAGTAAGGAAGCATGAGAAAAATGCAAATGCTGTCCTGAGGGAGCTGCTGAGAAGAGACGCACACTTTGGAGGAGAATCTCTCTCCTTAGTCTGGTTTTGCACCTTTCTCCAGTCATGTTCTATCCCCAAGAAGATCAAAGTGACTGCCCATTGAAAGTTATCCAAGCTGGCAACCAAGATGAATCAGGTGAGAGAAACAGAGAATCTAGGCTTTTGTTGGAGACAGTTTGGAAACTCTCAGACTCTGGTTCTATGGTTCTGGTGAGTAAAGGAAGCCAGGTTGAGAGGGAAAGACTGGCAAGGGTCATGGGTTCAAGGGCTTTGGATCGCGGTCAGCAGGAAAGCTGAGACCTGGAACTGTGGCAGAGTTCCAGACATGGCAAAGAACCCCTGAGTCCTTCTCATTATCGGAGCAACAGGGATTCTGGGTATATCTTCTGTTCTTTGACATGGGTTCCTAATACAGGTCTTCTAATCTGCTGGAATATTCTGGGAGATAAGAATGCCCTTTGTTCCAATGAGGCAACCCTAGGTGAACTTCCGGATGGGGGCCAGTCAACAGAAAGACCAAGCCATGATCAGAAGATTGGACCTTTCAGCTCCCCCAATCCCAGTCCTCTGCGATGGGGAGAAGCATTGGAGATTGAATTAATAACTCATTTTGCATACTGCATGAAGATCTCCAAAAAGTCTTTGAATTACAGGGTTCAGAGAGCTTCTGAGTTGTTGAACACATCCGTATGTCAGGATGGGGTGCACCTTAACTCCACAGGGACAGAAACCTGTCTGGATCTCATGCTAGGTAACTCTACATGTGGCAGTTCATCTTTGTCCCTTTGAAGTATCTTTTGTAAGACTGGAGTGATGGCTCAGTGGTTACAGCACTTGCCTGGAATCTGTGAAGACCTGGTTTCTAACACCAGCATGAAGTACAAAACAAAGTGTCATGAAAGTCACATGAAAAACTAAATAAAATTGATTCTCTCTCTCTCCCATTGTCCCTCTAAAAAAAATAATAAAATATCCTTTGCATTTAATCAGCAGTAGCATGTGAACTGCTTTCCTGGATTCTGTGAGCTACTCTAGCAAATTGTCATACATGAAGAGGAGGCTCTGATTTGTCACCAACTTGGACAGAAGTTGTGCATAACCTGGGGACCCAATCACAATTCACCCGTGTTGTGACTGGCATCCGCAGTGGGGGACAGTCTGGTGGGACTGCACCCTTCACCTGCCAGGTCTACGCTGACTTTGTACTTGTTAGCATCAGAATGAAATTGCAGGACAGCGAGTTGGTGTCCACAGAGAATTAGAGCATTGTTTGGTATGGAAATGCCACACATTTGATCACGGAAGTGTTCACCATGCGAATAGTAAAGAAAAATACAACTAATGTTTCCATCTTACCTAGAAATCTTTCCACTCTTGTGGAGATACTCAAACCTTCCCATTTTCAGACAACCCCCCCAAAAATGTGACCTATATGTAAACGGTAAGCCATCCCTTCCTCTAGGAAACTCTCATATTAAGGAACATAATATGGATTGAAAAAGATGATTCTTTGAATTCCTTTCTGACATTAGCAGTTTTCTATAGTAAACTTTATATTTTGTCTGTAGTAAATCCCCAACCTGATAACTAATCTGTAATTATTTCCAAACACGTAGACAATCTCAGACAATAATAAAACATAACAAATATCCCTAGACCTACATTAATCCAACCAGAACATTTTGCCATATTTGTGTCAGTTCTACTTTCAAAAGAAAGAAGGTAAATGGATGGCTACGGAAGAAATTATGTTGAGTGAAATCAGCCTAACCCAAAGAACCAACGGTTGAATGTCTTCACTCATCTGTGGAGGCTGAAGCTAGACCCTGGCCATTGAGAAAGGAGGTCTATGATCATGTTTTAAATCTGCATAAGGTATAATGTGATACAACCTAAGGCATTGGTAGAGATGTATTGGGAAGGAGGGGGGAGGGATAAGGGTGGGTATGGGGGGGTTCTTGGGGGTAAATCTAATTTTCAGAATTTATATATATTATATTATTTCATTAGAATCTTATTTGATTATTCAACAAATAAATTTCTGAATAAAAATAAAAACAAAAAAGAAAGATGTATACAAAGAAACATGCTGAGAGCCTTGTGTGTCCTTTCTTGATCCGATTCCTCTTCCTACAATTTCAAAATCAAAAAGTGCTCTGAATTTTGCTCCTATGATCACCATGCACATTTTACAATCTTTACAAACATGTACGCGTCTGTCTCTATTTTAAAATTTTTGGTTTTTTACAATATATGTTGGGAGCTCATTCATATTACTGCTTTTGTAGTCTGAATATACAGTTTATTTTTCATTCTGTCTTAGCATTTAGATTTCCTGAAATTTCATACTAATACATGAAAATAAACATTGCAAAGAAATTCTGGCAATACTATCTGAACTTTACAGTTATCTAGGGAATTTATTTTGAAAAGTGAAATGACACATTCCGGAGCTCTGTGTGCCATTTTAATTTGACATCATGGCAGACCTAGAAAATAATAATTATAGGGATAAAGGGAAGAGGTTATTCACAAATTATAGAAGAGGAGCAGCTACTTCTACCCCACCAAGCACACCCAAATACCCCAAAGACAATGATGAGTTAAAACTCAATAGATTGAAATATTTCCCCCAATTTCCAGCACATCAGTATGCCAGAAAAACTGATCAAGAGCTTCTTACCAGAGCAGGGATTCTCAAATCTGGCTGCACACAAGAATGTGCTGTAGAGCTTTTAAAAATCTGCTATGTCCAGGCTGTGTTAGATTAGAACACCCAGCAATAAGGATGAAGACATCAGTACTTTGGAAAAACTTCCAGGTGATTCCAATACATGGCTAAGGCTATGAATCATTAAGTTACCTCCTAAACTTCCCCAGCCATGAGAATTGCCCACACCACACATGGATATCCTCAGTCCCCTGCTCTTTAACTGCCAGGCTGGGAACCTGTACACTTAGAAATGCCTCAGGTATACACCTAAAAACAAAATTGCCCGGTCTCAAATGAACACCACTGAGAGGGCTACTTTACAGTCACTTGAAAGCTTTCATTTGTTGCAGCAATCAATTCAAGCAGTAATCTTGCCTTTCCAGATAACATCCATGTCTGAGTGGCCATTCTGACCTTACAGCATTGGTCCGTCTGGCTGGAATTGGAGAAAGGAGCTTAGAAACCCCCAGAAAATAGCCCTGGCCTTCTGAGGGGCTTGGTGAGACGGCTGTTTTGCTCAGGTTGTCTGCCACTCCACATGCACTCCTTGAAATAGCCTTTGAGATTCGAACCACAGAAGTGTCTCTTATGTTCCTTTAAGAGGCTGCAAAGAACACTGGTGATAAACAGTCTGGAGCAGACCTCCTGAGAACTCCTGGTTCCGCTAACACCTGCCGTGTGATCCTGAGCTCCCTACTCTCCTGATGGAGGCATGAAGATCAAATTAAAAATAATTACAAATGCCTAGAATTTAAGCGCTTACCAAAGATTAGTTTATTACAAGTACCAATTTATACTTCCCAGGTCTCTCATTCAGGTATTTTTTAAATTTTCATTTTCTAGAATTCTCATTTCCACTCCTACTCCTTTATTTCACTGTAGTAAAGAAAAAACAAACAAAATTCTTAAATGTTTTTCAGAACACCAGCTCTGTGTATTTTTAAAAATATATTAAATAGTGCCTTTTCTCTCCAGTTCTGGCACCATCATTGATAATGTTGAGATATATTAATTATAAAATAATACTTGATGATGTCTACTTTGATTTAAGATTTGTTATTTGGATTCAATTTTTGCAGGGACATCTAGGTCTTGGTATCCCATAACCTACTTTAATAACATTGTTGAGTTAAAATAACCCTTTTAGGCAGGAAATTCTTTTTCATGTCCAAGGTTTTTTTGGTCATGCTGAACTTTAATACCATTTTCTCTAGGTTTGGCTTTTGTGCTCAACTTTTTAAAAGATGTGATTTGTGATAGCTATTATTACATAGTATTGATTGTAGAAAGAACCTCAAATCTTTTAAAAAAATTATACTAGAACGTTATGTTTCCTTTTGAGTTGAATGTCAAGCATAAGAGGGGCTTTTAAAGAAACACTCAGAGAAATGTTACTTGAAATAATTTTAACCAGAAAGTGGATCCCATCATATACCATGAGATCAGGATTCTTTCAGACAACACCTATGTGAATTCTGACTCTTATGTTAATATAAGGACAACACATGTAGCCAGCAATTCTGATGAACCAATTCAGTTCCAATGCCTAGAGGGGTTGAATGAGAAAGCAATGTGGCAGGGTCAAATTCCAAAACTCGCTCACTTGATTTTTAGTACTTTTAGCACTTTGTCTTATCCCGAAGCAGCAGCTGGTCAGCTAAACCATCTGGTCTTTTGTGCTGGACAGAAAATGTCACAGTTAAGGTGTTTCAAAGTCATCACAATGAAGCAAATAGATTTGAGTCCTGGGAAATTCGCAGAAAACTAACCTGAAAATACATTTCAGACATTTTTATTTCCTAAGACTCCTTCATATTGCAAAGCCAAGTGTAGCTGTGATACACTGAAAATAATTAATGCTAAAATCCCTCCCCGGGCTGTGAAGAATTGAGGTCATTTCAGAGAAAGGATAATGTCTATGTTAATTCTGCAAATCCTACAGGATCCAGGTCAGAGAACTATATACTACACGAATGGGAAACGGAACTTTAGATGACAGTTGAAGATGATGATTATAGTGACTACAATGAGGAAATGCCTTTTAAATATGTCAATCATATTTAAAAACATGATTGTCTTTTGTAAAATGCAAGGTGGAAGAAACATATTCCAGTCTTCATGCATATAGTTTTAAAAATCAACCTATATGATCAAACACTTGTGTTAACTCTTTGCTTGTAGGAGCTGGGTTTCATGGAGGGTAAATATTTACACTGCCCCCATCTACATATTTGTGATTCTCACAGTTTGCATGCATGTGCTATTCTTTTTTTATCTGAGGCATCATCCTTGATGCTGTCTCTTTGCCTCAGCTACTTTCTCATTGTCCACAAAGTCCCCTGTCTCTTAAGACTGTGTAAAGCCACTTCTCTCCAATCCTCTGTCAATACACTGGTTCAGTCACCGGCATCTGTCGCTTCTGTTGTATAGAGTGGCTAGTATGATCATCTAAAATCACAAATTAATCATGTATTTTCCCTACTTAAAGACATTCAGTGGTTTCCTAAATCAGAAAAAAAAATAAATTAAAGTATATTCAAGACCCTGGTGTGGACTAGTTTTAGTAAGTGCTATTTGCCCTCCTTAGGTCAATGAGCCACTTCTTCCTTATTGCTGTAAGCCCAGTTTTGCCAGGACTGGCAATTTTCCCGTTTCCTTCTAGTTAGAACTGGATAACAAACTGTAGTCAATGATGTGTACATGGATGTATATGATGAGGGACTTGCTTCAAGTTTCCAATTAAATGTCACTGCTCATAGAGATCTTCCCTAAGCACCTTATTGAAAATCAGTTTTCCTGTTGTTACTCTGGGTCATAAAGTCCTATTTCTTCATAGCGCAGACTGCAATTTGAAAATATATTATGTATTTGTTGATTTGCTTGTATGTTTCCTACTTCTCTGCAAGTTCTTTCATGATCATTTGTGTCTTATTTCCAACTGGTTATTGTCACTTCTCATGGGAGTGGTACTAGATAAATATTTGTGAACAAGAGAATGAAATAATTTATTATTAGCTGCCAAACACTATAAATTATGTAAGTCAACATGTCACAAACATTAGTCATATTTTTTGTTTAAGTTAGCAATGTTGGAGAGAAGATATAATAGTGAATATGACATGGCTCGTGCACTTAAGAATGACACACGTTGCTAGCTAGGCATGGTGGCACAAACCTGTAATCCTAGCCACTAGGGAGGGTGAGGCCGGAGGATTGCAAGTTCAAGGCAGCCTAAGCAACTTAGTGAGACACTGTCACAGAACAAAAAAATACAAAAGACTGGGGATGTGGCTTAGATGTTAAGTGCCCCTGGGTTCAATCCACAGTATCAACAAAAACGAAACCAAAACAGCAACAACAAAAATCCATGCACACAAATATAAATCCAGTGTGTTCACTTTCCTTAGCTCTTCATCCTAGCCATCCTGGGAATAATCCGGTTGGCCTTATGAAATAATTTAATAAGGTTCTTTTAAGAAAACTACCATAGAAATGAGAGCGAAGAAACAGGATGTGAGATCCTGTACAAGTCCTATCAAAGTCTCCTGGTGCTGGGGATATAAACACCATAACACCATCAAAAAGTGTAATCAATCAAGATAGGAAGGTGAGAACACAAAACTTAGCTGTTTAACAGAAAGGTAAAACAAGAGAGAGCTGAAGAAAATGCAGCTTACAGAATACTTGATGATAAAAGTGGTTTCTCTACCTGTCTATGATCTCCCTATAATAGTTCCTTTATGTTTCAGTGACTTTTGGTCATATTTAGTCAATGCACCATCACCAGAGGGAAGACATAGAAAAAGTTGGAAGAATCAGGTCTTAGTTACCTGTGAAAGTCTGATCACATTCACAAACACACACACATGAATTTTCAAATTACTATACAAAATAAGTTGCAATGAATTGACCATATCATTCATGCACATCAATTTAAAATATTTTTAAAGACTCTTTTTGCCAATGGGGCCATGCAACTAACACAAATGAAAGCAAAATATATACATGTAAACACACAAATATATGATATATAATTATACAGAGTTATATTATTATTCATGCTATAGTTTGATTGTTAGATGTCCCTCAAAGGTCCATGTTTGAAAGGCTAGATGTCCAGGGTGTTGGCATCCAGAGGATGGTAGAACCTTTAAGAGGTTGGTTGGGTTAGTGGGGTTTTGTCTTTCAAAGGGATTATGGGACTCTGATACCAGTTTCTCTCTGATTTCTGGCTTGTAGTGTGAGTGGTTTGTTCTGATGTGCACCTCCCTCATCCCCCACCATTGCCATCTGTGCCCTCACAGACCAAAAGCAATGAGGCCACCAGATCATGAACTGGAAGCTCCAGAACTATGAGCTAAATAGAACTTTTCTCTTTATAAGCTAATTGCTCCAGGCATTTTGATGCAGTACTATGAGGCAGACTAATACAATGTGCATATGTATTTGTACATATATAAGCTCAGGTACATTTTAAAATGTGTTACACATCTCTTAGACTTATCTTCCTCATTGCATTATTTGACTCTTGTGGTGTCTCTGAGGAGTAAATGTTATTATTTTTCAGCACATTTTTTAGATATGGAAGTAAATGTAAAGGGATAATGTTGCTTGCCTCAAGAAATAAGTCAGTTCATGCAGAAAGCAAAGCAGAACCAAGATTTCAAAACTCTTTGAGTACAGTGATCCTTCTAATGCATTCAGAACAGTATAAAGACATCTTCTCTTGTAGCAGGTGGAAGAATGATTAAGGTGGTGTCTCATATATAATGTTGCCCTAGATTTATACATCACATTTCTTCCAAAGGATTTTCAGATATTATCTCATTTGTCTTCCAAAATCCCTGAAAGATAAGTTGGGGCAGCTAGGTTCATCTGCATTTCCCAAGATGGATTATCTGAGGCAAAGAGGGGTGAAGCCACTGGGAGCTGCGGAGCTCAGTGATCAGACCGGAATTTAAGCTGCCTTCTTCCAACCTCAGTCCTTTTCTGCTGATCTGTGTAACAGAATTGTATGAATGCAGGTGAACAGGGGTGCGGGGCGTGGGGGGTATGGAAGTGTGAGAGTGGGGAAGTTTCAGAAAACAAATATAACTCTGCTGTTTCAAGCTTACTCTTTCTGACATCTCTATCTACATAACAGGATTTTAAATAGAACTTTTCCTTTGGTTCCAAATTGATGATAAATGCTTAATGCAAAGAAATGGGTACTAGTACCCCATGTCCTAAACAGAACTGCAAATAGTAGGGGTTCCTCATTTTTGGCATATTCTAAGGCAGCTAATGAGGATTCCATGTCACATCAGCCTTCTCTACATGAAAAATAAAAACAGAAAAGGAGACAGGGAAGAGGCCACACCTTCTTGTTGTACATTTTTCACCTAATGGGAAATAAAACCTACCTCCTGTCCAACCTGCTAAATAAGAAATATCTAAGAGAATCCTGACTAGCTCTTGGGGCTCCAGCAGCTCTATGGTTTCCATTTGTGTGTCTGATCACTCCTATGTCTATCTTAGCCAAGGGAAAGCAAATTGATAAAAAGATAACAGGCAGAAAAAAGTGATATGAGCAATGCACCTTGTACTTCCTGCATTTGACTTCCATGGTTAAGTGGAGATTCAGCAAGACAGCTGGCCTGGAACCACCTCACCAGGCAAGTGCAGGAAAGGACATCTGGTCAGGTGAGGGACCTCACAGAGAAAGAGGCTACAAGGCATATCCACAGAATCAGGTGCACAGAATCACTGTACAGAAAGGAAGATAGGACCCCAGCTTCAATAACCTTTTGCAAGTCCCCTTTGAAAGACTCAGCTTTGAAACTAGCAAGCAATAGCCTCATAAGCAGGAGCAATTGATGAAAATTACAACTGTACCAATCGTGTAAAAGATGACTATTCTTATTCCCTTTTTTTTCTTCCCTTCTTAAAATACAAGGAAAATAAGACTGGTGTCCAGAGGCCTGCCAACCAATCCTAGTCTCAAGGGAGAGGAGTAGATAAGCTTAGCATGGATCAAGGAACCCAAGATCGTCCGCATGCTGGGATTAGGAAGGATATCTAGGAGACTGGATGGAGGGAGTATAGGGGAATCAACTCAGATGGAGATCTTCGAACTCCACCAGAAGTCCATTTAACACAGGGGTTCTTTAGGGGGAAACATAGAACCATGGGGAACCCAAGGGGGAAAACCATAACATGGCATCAGCCTTGGCTAACTATGTAAATACACATTTGTTCTTGATTGTTTGATAATGATTCTCCCTCAATTGTAAGTCCATATTCAACTAATAAAAAAATTTAAAACAAAACAAAACAAAAAACAAACAAAAAAAAGAATGGGAATTTTTGTAAAAGAAATGAAATTGGAGTTTTCAACTGGACAGAATTTAAGTAATGGGAAATGACTTGAAAGTCGTGGAATCTGCCTGGGATGTTGAGAAGGGATTTGCTCTCTAACTGGGGAGAGGAATTTGACATAACACAATAGGGGAGCAAGGACTGGTAGAAAATAAAAGCATTTCATGTTTGTTCCCCACTGAGCTGAGCCTTCTCAGCAAACTAGATACATGCAGATGCCAAAATCAACCGAGACCATGCAGGAGGAAGGGCAGACTTCTGCAGTGAAAGGAGAATATTATCTATGCTTCTCCACAGAAATGATTTACTGCAATCGAAACAGCCCATGAGACCTAGGAGGAAGCAATATGAAAAACCGGAGGCTCGCAGCCCTCTCTTTCGGCAGTACTTGCAGTTTTTAGATTCCATCCAGATTCCTTCTTTTCCACTTAGATGCACTTATACGGGGGAAATGCACACTGAAAAATCTAGAGAGGTTTATACTTGACACTACAAGGAACATTTATTTCAGGCATGTTACTACATCAATTAAATGCGACATGTATTCACAACATTAGTCATTTCACATAGCAGCTCATTAGAATGCATGTGCCTTGCAAAAGCAGCCACGATTCAGTGAGGCATAAAACCACAAAGCATCACTATCGATCATACATCACTATTTTAAAAATATATTTAAATTTTGCAATGGTTTTATTCTCCCAATTATTAATGCCGGTCAAAATGACCAACTCTCTTCCTCACTTACTCAAGATAACTTCCATTTGACCTTCCATCCTGATTATATAAATTGAAACTATAATTACCTTCATTCAGTAATAATTTTAAAAAGTGTTTTCCCACCATTGTGAAATGACACCCATAAATTTGGCATAAAATATTAAAATGTAAATGGCTCTAATAAAATATTATTAGAGGCTGTTCTTTCTAATTTAAAACACTCATTAATTAAGTTTCAGCATGAGGGTAACTAAAGTAAATCACATAAGTGAAAAAGCAAAAATAAATTGAAATATAATTATATAAATGACTATTTTAGTTTATGTGAGCAAATTGTGACTAAGTTATGTGCAGTTTAACACATTACCTGATGCAGTAAAAAATAAGAGATTTCAGTATGAATTTAGTCCAGTTCATCTAAACAAAGATTTCCTTAAAGCATCCTATAGGAATAAATAAATGTGTTGAGGATTGATCAAAACAGAACTGCAAAGATAAAGAAGACATAGTCAATAAGGAGGAATCAATGGAAGTTTAAAGATAGAACCATCAGTCAAACACTGTGTAATGAACCAATGTATTTACTAGCTAGAAGCACATCTTACTTGCTGTACCAGTTAGGGCCTGGTAAGAAACAGACAGCAGGCTCAAAATGGTTTAAATGAAAAGGATTTAAAGAAGGGACCACTTACAAAGCCGTTGAGGGAAAAGGATGCAAGTGGTCAACTCTCCGCACCATTTTCAGGAAGGATCCATGTTTGCTTGGGACTTGGAGCCAGAAGCAGGCCTGCTGGACCCCACAGAAAGAGTGACAGGGGAGGAAGGCTGCCCCCAGAACCTCCCACAAGAGTGAGGGCTGCAGAGAGCTGGACCTCTTTCTCTCTCCACATTCTGATCTCTGGTAGGGCCACACACTGATCTCTGGCTAGCCCCACTGTGAAGCAGAAACCCAGCGATTTCAGGGGCTATCATAACAGAGCAGGGCTGAGAAGCTTGGAGAAGAATGGGGTGAAACAGGAATAGGCAACCACACCAGCATATTTGCTAAAATGAAATTTAGAATATAGCAAACCAATCTTCTCTTAATCGATAGTTTGAGGTCTCAAAAACCAGTCTTCACATTGAAACAAGGCACAATATTGAACAGAGGAAAACAGAGATTTGAAGACTATGTTAAAATAGTCTTCCAGGCATGTAACATCCTGACATTAAGTCTATATCACTGATCTTCAAAAAAAAAAAAAAAGTAAGTACTGGAAAACACAGCTTCCTTCTGCATTGGAATAGAATGTACATATCTGAACAGCTTTGGAAGGACAGCCACATTCTCCTCTGCAGCTTCGGAATCCAGGCCTCCATCTTTCCTTATTTTTTGAAAATGAATTTATCATACAATAGGCACTCAGCAAAGGCACTTAACTGAGAAATAATTCTACATACCTTTAGCAATTTATGACCATACAGAAGGAAAGGCAGAAAGCTTGAAAATATAATGTGTAACTCAGATTACATTAAGCCAAATGCTTATATTAAAGACAAATTATGATGAAAAGTATTTTGGATTAGGAAATGAGAGTGAATCATGGCATGGAAGTATTTATCCCAATAACTGCTTCATAGCTCATTAAGGAAGATTTGGTGTGGAGGATGAAATGTCAAAAACTTTTAATTGAAAGCCTGAGAGATTTTTCTTTATCATTAACTTTTGGCTACAGACACAGCCTTCTTGATAATTCTGGTATATGTGGAATCACTGAGTTCCTTATAATTGATATTCGTAGGTCCCATGATTAGCCAACTTCTCTCATTTTCCTTCAAGATCAGGAAAATTGTGAAGGCTTCTTCAGTGAGAAATGGGTGGGGCCTTGGTTCTTTTTGTGAATGAAGAATTCTGATAATAAAGGATAAATAATGACCTGAAGTAAGTGCAGGACTTTCCTGTGAGGGCATCAGTTCAGCCTTCATCTTACAGAAACACCAAAAAACAGGATATTCTCCCCAGAATCTTGCTTGCCTCTCAGGATAATGTGAGCATATCAAAAGAATTATAAAAGCATGTGGAGAAAAATAATTCCTCAAGTGTCTTGATATTGGTTATAAATATTAGCTGTCAATTATAATTCAAGTATGTATGCAAAGAAAGATATTTCCACTCTTAAATCTTTCCATCCAAATGCAAGTCACCCTAAAAATACAAAATTCAAATATTAACTCACCAATTGTACTGGAGGTTTTATAATTAATGAGTTCTAATAATTAGTTCAACAAAATTTCATAAATTTCATGAATGAGCCAAAGATTTGCAGTTGTAAGACATAATATAGAAGTAGATTTAGAAATAAACAATATTCACTCTGTTCATTTAAACGATTGGAGGGAAGGATTTACTTTGTTGGTGTTTTACCTGTGGTTAGATACTGCCCTGAATCCTACCAGCATTCCTGTGCAAGGGAGTTTTGTTATTCAAATCATCTCATCTCTATCTAGAACTCCTAGTACAATTTCAAAGACGTATTAAAGTGTGAATGGAGAAAATGTAAATCAAATTTAAAAACAAAACTTTTGGAACAATTACTGACACAAGGAGTCACCTTTTTGTGCATTCCTTCAGGGAAATGCTGATTGGATTAACTGATCCCCTTCTTCAACCAAGCCCTGCTTTGACTCCTTTTGAGAAAATTCAGTTTGCACAATGCTTTTGCTAGGCCCTGGTCTCACCTTCAGCAAAAGCTATTTATTTCTTCTATCCTGTTTGAAACCAAGAGGAGATATTTTTTTTCTGTCCTATACATTATAGGACATTAGGATGAATGCCCTATATAATTGATTAATATGTTATATGTGTGTGCACATATGCCCAAGTCATTAGAAGGCTATTTTGAGCCTCTGAAGTAGGTTCAAGATGGAGCTGTGAATTTTCTTTATGACACAATTTCCCTGGAATTCCCTAATTCTTTAACTCAGCTTTCATAAACCGTATAATTTCTGACAAATGTTGTCTGACTTTGGACCACAGTAATAAAAAGGATTCCGCACATGACTTGCGCATCACAAACTCTGCACTGAGGGCTCCACACTAACTGCTCCACATCACCAATAGCCCATCATCAAGATACCCAGGCATACAAAAAGGGCAGGACTGCGTAAAGTGAATTTTGCTATCAGTCATCTCTGCAACCACATAAAATCTTCAAGTCAAACAACAGAAATCATTTACAAATATGACATAGCTCCTTCCAACAAAGGTCACTGTGCTTAGCTATTGTTGAGCACGGGCTACTTTGTGAGTACCTGTGTGACAGGGAGAAGGAAGGAATACGGGAGAAATGAAGAGAGACAGGGGAAAAAGTAGGGAAACTTGAAATTTATTTGTTCAGAATAATTTATCCAGTTGTTACTGTTGTGTGGGTACCCCTGGATGCTGATGTGTAAACATCAATACTCCCTTGAGGTTTTGATTTTTCTCCTTGTTGGCTACAATCTCAGATTCATCCCAAGAGTCAATGAAATAGCTGCTGGGAGTGTCACCTTATATCCTAAAAAGGAATCCTTTCCCCAGTATTTCCATTAGGGGAAATAAAATTCCATTAGTTTAGGCATCACATTTGCCTGGCTTATGGAGGACGGAACATTTTTACATATCAAGAGTAATCAATATATTAACGGCCTAAACAATATTGGAGTTTGGGAAGTTAAATGCTCAAGATCATAGCCAATAAATATTCACACTCAAGTTTGTTCATCCCCAGTGTCTGTCTTCCAGATATAAATAAGTACCTTCGTAATAGTCAATTACCAGCCTGGAACAAGGTCTAGCAGTTTGCTTTGAAAAACTACTCACTCTTATGAAGCATAATAAGCCCTGCCCAACGAGTCCCAGAGGAGCTTGTCTAGAGTTCTAAAACTCTTTTAGAGTTCCCTTTAAAATAAATCAACCCAGTAGAAGTAGTTCAGAATCTGAGTGATTTCCAGCATCTTATATCTACGTAATATGATGTTGTGCATTGGGGAAAAAAATGAAACACTAAGAAAGTGGTAATAAAGGAATTCATAGGTGCATTTGGATCTGCCATGGGAAAGGGTATAGAGAAAGTTAGAAGACATGTCAGTGGTAGGCAGGTCTTGCTTCCCAATTCATTTCCAGCTGATGTGACAGCCAGCAGGAATATGTGCCACTGAAGGAGAAGTTTAGGACATTCTCAGGGACAAAAATCAGGTTGATGACAACCTTACCATTTCTGTCATAGGCAGTAGTATTTTCTCTCCAGGAAGGAGTAATGAGCTGAGGTTTCTTGTCCTGGAAGTGAATTCCCAGATGTGTTTACTACACTGTCTCCCACTAACTTAATGTCACCACAAACAGCACCTCACATGATTGCTTATCTAGGGCTTCACCTCCATCTACACTCTGAACCAAGGGCTTACCCTCTGCACCTGCCTGCAAAATAAACACAGAAACGCACACCAACAAGGGCATGGAGAGTGCTTCCCTTCTGAACTTGACATATACATGGTTTTCAACTGCATCATTTCTTTACTTCACCGTAACAGGGATCAGTCTCAAATAGCTGCAGGCTCAAACAATGACTATTTGGAAAATCTGACTCCATGTGATGCCACATCGTAGAAAGAACCCTGATGGAAGAGCCAAGTACTGTATGTGTCATAAATTCTATTTTTTGCATCTATATTGAATAGACTGGTGCCCTTTCATAAAGTAGAAAGTGTTTGAGAAGATGAATAGAGTAACAACGCTTGACCTTTTAAGGTTCTGAAAACCCAAGATAATAAATCTCAAATACTTAGAGAAAAATATGCTTTAGTGACATTGTTATAACTGCTCCCTTCGAGACATCAAACAAACAAGTAAAAAACACTCTTGTGGCAAAATATAAGAGCTATATGGACAATTATTTACCATGTTATTTATGGTCATTTTAGAATGTAATGATTAAGAAAAGCCCAGACTCTGGAACTCAATGGGCTCTCAAATCCGAGAAGTTCTTCTCGATAGCTTTGTGACTCCAAGAGAGATGCTTCCCATTCCATGCCTCGATTTCTTCATCTAGGAAATATGGATGATACCAATGGTATCTATCTCATAATAAAGTCTTATAATGATTAAATGAGTAAGTATGTAAAGCTGTGGGAATTGTGTAGGATGCAGAGAAGTGCTATTAAGATTCTGTTGTCGTAATAAGTCTGACCACGTATTTAAAACATCAATAGCCTGAGTCCTAGCTACTTGGGAGACTGCGATGGGAGGTCTGCTTGAACTCAGGAGCTGAGGACCAACCTGAGCAATACAGTGAGACTCCCATATGAAAAATAAAATAAAAATAAATCGAAATAATAACATTTAAACATAAATTTCATATTTCACAAATATGAAAGGTAAAGTGTCATTTAGGAAATTCTGTTCTTTATTTTTGGTTATTGTTAAAACAGACAAGCACAAAAGAAACTTTTCCAAGGTTAATTAAAGTACCAAAATATAAATAAAGATTACATAATAAAATGCAGACCAGCAGCCAGAGCAAGGAGCCTGCACTGAGCCCTGACTCTGTGGTTGGCACTCTGTTGGAAGCTTTGCAGCAGTAAGCTCCCTTGGCCCTTTCAAACACCCTGTGTGGCAGCTAAGCTGATGATCCTCCATTTCTTAGATGTGTAAATTGAGGCCCAAAGAGCTAAAGTAACTGGCTGATTGATGCTTATAGAACTGAAAGGTGTCTGAGCCTGGATATGCACCTGTTGCAGATGGGCCCCAGGCTCAGGATCTGAACCATGCTGGTGTCACATTGTTCTAAGGAAAGTCTCACCTTTCATACTCAGACTTTCTGCTGTGATCTGGATTTCTTAGCAAGAACGATGTTTTGGAAGATGTAGAATAAAGAAGAAGATTTTAGTAAAAGAGAGATTTTCACGTTGCAGTATTTTTGAGACAGTGCATATGTATTATTACTGAATGTAATTTCTGACACCTTCCTTCTCTCATTCCCCCACATGATCTTTTTAATCATACATATTCTGGATTCCTGTATTTTGTCAAACCAGTCAAAATAATCTTTTTTATTGACCTTGTTATAGATACTAAAAAATGACTAGATGACACTAATCTCCTTCTGTCCTTATAGATGCCATATTACTGATGATCTTCTCATAACACAATTTACTTCCCACCAGAATTGCCAAATATATCATGAAAAATAATTCTCCTGCTTGTTATTCAAATAGTGTAGTTCCAAAACAGACATTTTATTATTTCTTACTTAGTAAATTGATCCAAGGAAAGGACTGTAGAATAGGTAATGTAGCAGAAGAAATTTTATAATTGAAACTTAAATATTGATCTCTCCATATCTATGTGTTTATGTGTATATATATGTGTGTGTATGCGGGTATGTTTTAGTATGTGTATATAAATACACATGTATATACCAGATGTTTCTTGATAATTCTTCTAAACAAGTTGACACACACCGTGAGCATAGGTGACTCGGATAAAACCACCTTTGTATTCACAGAAAGCTCCCACTGCTACCCTCTTCCTTCTTTTTGAGACTCAGTGTTTACAAGTTTCCTTGCTCACATCCTAATCTCCAAGCTTCTTCTCAGCACCTGAGTATTTTCTGAAGTCCAGTCACCTGCCTTTTAATCACTAAGTCCAATTTTTCTTTCATCTTCCTGGATATCTCTGTAGAGCTATCCCTTTGTCTCCATCTTAAAACTCTCCCTGTATTTGGCTTCTGACTCTGTTTTCCTCCACGTCTTCTTACTGCTCTTTATCATGTTTACTGGAAGCTGAGCATCTCCTCATTGTCAGTACTCCCCGCGGTCCCACCTGGGATCATTTTCGCCTTCCTTCTTGAATCTCTCATTTTCTTATTCCTGTAAGATTCCCTTCTGAATCATTCTAAAGCCTGTATCCACTTGCTTAATCCAAAAGCTATTCCAAATTAGCTTTTTTACTGTACATACCAGTACAAAATATTGGGAAAAACAGATGCACTAGACACAATTTTGGCAAAGGAAATTTAGGAAAGAGACTGGGATGACTTTACTTTCCTGAATATAAGGGACAAAATCAGAGGTATGACTCCTTTCCCCTTGGCTTCCTGGCTTCCATAGCAAACATGAGGCCTTGGAATTACTGCATTTATCTTGCAACTATGCAGTGAAGGACAAATATGTGAACTAAAGGTCAAGATGATTAGAGCAGTAAAGTATAAAGAGAAAAATACTGAGCCTTTGATCATTTCATTAGGCATCGGGACCAATATCAGCAAATGCCTGTATCTGAACTTTTTGCTGTGTAAGAAAAAAATGATTTATTATTTAGGCTACTGTTAGATGCTTTTAGATAATATAAATCTTATCACCTATTTCCAGATGACTGCTTCAATATTTCCACATGGATATACCATTTGCATGTCAAATTTATCATCATGAGAATAAAATATAAAGAGGCCATACACATACACACACACACATATTCTCTTCATACTCTCTTACTACATAACTTTATAAAGAATTAATATAAACTGTGACATAACTAACCATGGTGGAACAAATATAATCTCTAAGAACTTCCCATTAGAGGAAACAGATTTAAGATACACAGTTCATCTCCCTACTTGACAATTTTCATCTCAAAATAATCTGCATCCTGGGGTAAGATCTCATGATCACATGACAGCCCAGCTTAGCTCTTCCCGGATGTCGGATGTCAGTTCATCTGTACCACAGAGTCACACCTGGGACTCAGAAAACCTAAGACAGGCACTAACAATACTGATGTCTTGTCATTATCGCAACTATTATACAACAAGGAAAATCAGGGCTACCAGGACTGAAATGAACAAAAGAAAGGCTCGCAGGGAATTTAGCTTATGTGCTCGGATCCACTGACTCCTGCAACAGGAGTATTCATGTACACAGTTACACTGGACATCCACAGATTTTCCCTCAAAAAGTTCAAATTGCAGAGCAGAAGCCAGACCACATTTACAAGTGGGGGTCACCGTCAAGCCAAAACAACTGAACACAGGTACTTTAATATACTGTTCCTTGAAAACTTCCTTATAGCCCAGTGGATCATCAGAAGGCCTGGACTAGTCTTCAATATGACCTTAAGCAAATTATTTAAATTCAATTTCCAATTCCATCTTCTACACAGTGATACTCCAAATAGAGGGGAGCCCCATGAAGATCAAATGTGATAGCAGGGCTGGAGTGGTTGCTCAGTGGTTATGGAGCTTGCCTAGCATGCATGAGGATGCAGGTTTGAACCCCAGCACCATGTACACAATGAAGTGTTGGAGCAATGAAAGCCACATGAAAAGCTAAAAAAAAAATGATTTTCTCCCTTTCTCTTAAAAAAATGTGACAGTGTATAATGTACAAACTCTTTGTAACTGATGAAATGTGATGACACTTATTTGCTCTTTAATAGGAAATAGCAGTGCTCTAACAGGTGAAAGGATATGTAGGATTATACAGTAAGATGCTCCTCTCTCCAATAGGCCAATTCTTGCCCCATGTGTAATTATACAATGACATTTAAGTCTTTCTTCTATTTTATCTTTGATATTTCTGAGAATCTAACTGATTAAACCATTTTCCACCTGGGGAAAGGACTTTTTGCACAATTTTTAGGTAGCTAAGGTCTCTGATGTTGCTTCAATCTAACCTGGTTAAACGTTCATGAATCTCATGAGGTCAGGCTAGAGAAGAAACATTCTGCTAATCTTTTTCTAACAAGTGTCTTTGAAGAAAAGGAAGGCTATGTGAAATACAGAAACAGATGTTTTTTATTTGCTGCTTTTATTTTCTAAGGTCAAAGAATCCTACAAATCTTTCATCTCGGGCAGTGGGAAGGATGTCTCAAGCTTCGAACTTGATGACGGCTGAGAATCAGAAGTGAAGAAGAGGGGTAGAAAGACTTGCTGGTTAGCCCATCAGGTTCAAGTCCGATTTGAAAAGTGAATCTGAAAGAAGACGGTGTTTTTTCCCCGTCATTCTTTTTCACGTGTGGTTTTAGGAGAGAGCCCCTGTAGACACATTGCCATTTGCAACCTGACAGAAATGAGAATCAGGTATCAAAATGACTTCGTGACAATGGAACGCATGGGCGTATTTATGAAGTTATCATGCTTTGCAGGTTTTCACCCCTTTGGGAAAGAAAAAGTCACTTAAGAAATTAATGTTGGAGTATCCAAAAATTGAGTATCGGAGTAATGAAATACTAAAATAAAAACAGATAAAAGCTTCAAATCCATTGCTCTTCATGCTTTTCAAACTGAAACAGCTCTGGTGCATTGGCCCAAGCTCTGTCCCCAGACATAAATCACCTGACAGGCACAGAAATGAGATGGAGATTGATGGGTGCACTGGGAACACAGTCAACCTGGTGGAGTCGGATACCATCGAACCACCGATGCTTCTTGGAAATACAGTTCACTCAGAAAAGAGCCCCTGTGTACAGAAATATCTGCAGCGAATGCTGATGCTTGCATTTCTATTGCATCTTCCACTCCCAAAGCAATTTCACATGACTTTTACATTTTGCTTCTTGTGGTGAACAGAAGTCTCCATTTCAGAGGTACAGAAACTGAGTCTCTGAGCAAGATAACTTGTCCAGAGTCGCGTGGTTACACAGCAGGTCTGAAACTACAGCTTTTTACTTTAACCTTTGTGTCTTCTTCTCTCCTCCCAGCTGCCACGAGCTGAGCAGCTTTCTTCCGTCATACCCTGCCACTGTGATGTTCTGCCTGACCTCTGGCCCAGAGCAATGAATTCTGACCATGGACTGAACCTCTGAAAGCAATTAACAATGGGGTAAACTGATGCTACAGTTTAAGTTTATTGAAAATCCTATGTGAAACAAAACTAATGGCCTCTTCCCTACCTTCTCAAAATATCACACTGCAGCCTGATAAAGGCACACAAAGCCACAGCACCTGAAGAAACAGCAATGATAATCAGCAAAGGACCTGAAACATGTATCCTAGGTGCTCAAGAAAAGACACAGGGGTTGGAGTGGCAGCTCAGCCATTACAGCGCTTTGCCTGGCATGCCGGAGTACAGGAGTTCAAACCCCAGCACCACATACACAACAACATGTCTGAGCAACGAAAGCCACGTGAAAAACTAAAGAAAATTGATTCTCTCTCTCTCTGTAAAAAAAAAAATTAAAATAAAGATAACACAGAGGATGAATGATGGAACTAGATGACCAAATATTCCTGAGCAATAAGTTAAAGGATTATGGAGGAGGCAAAGATGTCGCACCTATCTTTAAGGATGGAGTGGTGGAATTAGTGAAACAAGATAGAAATGAGAAAATAAGTCCACAGAGCTGCAAGAATAAAATCTTTAAAAATGAAGAGATCTGAGGAAGCCCCTGGGGCTAGATTAACAGTTTCCTACCCCCACCTCCTGCTTATGTGACAGCAAATAAAATCATAGTGACATCATTTTTAAAAAATATCGTTGTGTCCTCTACTCTCAGCAGGGCACCATGATTGAGAAACTATGTATGAGGAGACAAGAGTTGTATCCTTGATCCTTTTCTGCAAATGCCCGTAGCATGGTTTTCAGCATCCTGTGCATCTGTTTTAATCCATAATGATGTTCAGAAGTGGGAATTTCAAGTGTCTCTCACTTTCTATCGTGATAGTTCATTTCCAACTTGGTATGGTCTTTTCTCAGATACTTGATTAAGTTACAAGTTCAAAGTCAAAGAAACTAAGGGGAAGGAAAGGTGTTTGTTCCCCATGTATGCTGGGGAAAGCAGAAGACAGACAGTAAAAACTTCAGATCTGCTCTTGCCCCAAACCTATACTAAATGAAGAGGGTCACGGTGTATGGAGAACATTCTTCTGAATATCGACACTGCCAAGAGGATATTGTGGGCTTTTCCACAGCTGCAAATGAACTTGAGCCTAGAATTTAAAGTTTAAAGCTATACCTAAAGCACAACTTTGTGAATATTACTCACTGTACAAGGCTCATATTTAAAATTATGTGTGTGTGTGTTAATTCACAGCCACAAGGCTAGAGTTTTTAAGAGAAAGCTCCAGTTTCATTGTTGCTCTGAGGCCAGAACAAACTGCTCCGCTCATTTCTCTGTCTCTAACTGAAATTGGAGAAGGAAAAGCAAATGTGGTAGCTAAAACATATGCTTCAAACTCCCTGAGTGGGGGTGGGGCTGTGGTGGGTGAGCTGTTGTTTATATTTAGGTCCTATCCAGTTAATGTTTTCTTAGAAACTGCTTTCACACATTGCAAAGTGCTAATATGACTATCGTTGCTTTTTTGGTAAAAAACCAAATGGTAATTTTAAAAATATCAATATATTATTAGACATCATTGTTAAACTAATTGCAATGGTGTCTTCCAATGGTGCCTCTCTGTAGCATGGATCAAAACTACTACCCAAGTTTGTGTGAAAGGCTAATATTTTTGTGAGTTCACATGCAAATTCCTTGGGACATGGTATAAGGAGCAGCCTGCCACCTTAGCACTCAGCTTCAGCCTCCTAAGCACAGTTTCAAAGATAGCTTGATGCAATGGCATGAAAACCTAAGTAACCAGGCTCATGGCAAAAGAAGAAAATCTTTGAGGTGGAAACAGATGTCTCTTGACATTTTTCATCACCTTCTGCTGTGGTACACATGCCTTCGGAGTTTAAAAATAATTTTCACCCGAATTTAAAGACCAGCCCCAACCTAGCTGCAATTACCTTTCCATTCAAGAAACTCCAACAAAAATCCCATGTTTCTTTAGAATTTTCATTTTGCTCCCACTGTGCAGTGTATATAAACTTTCAGTAATTAAAGCTATTCCTAGCCAAAGCAGACTAACCTTTTAAATTACTAGCTTCTGCTCCTTTCTACGCAGAAGAAATATTTTGGCAACGCATCACATTTCAGCTTTGCAAAACCAAGCATTAATGAGAAGCCAGTGCAAGAAACCTGTCTCCGCTGCCCACCGTCAGGGGGACTCCCCTCCATCAGACAGGACTTTCACCAAGCAACCACCTGCATGGACAGCTGTGTCGGGAATGCTCTAGCCCAGGTGAGAGCAGAGCTGGCCAGCCAGGCGCTACAGGCCTAAGCCACTAGGCAAATGGTAGCACTGCAGAGTACTTAAAAGTTGTTAACAATGCCAGGCAGAGTGGCAAACGCCTGTAATCTCAGAGACTCAGGAGGCTGAAGCAGGAGGATTACAAATTCAAAGCCGGCTCCAGCAACTTGGCAAGACTCTGAGCACCTTATCCAGAACCTGTCTCAAAAATTAAAATAGGGACTGGAGTGGTAGCTCAGCAGTATCATGCTTGTCTGGCACGCGTGGGGACCTGGGTTCGAACCCCAGCACCATGTACAAAAGTAAGTGTCAGAGCAATGAAAAAACCAGCTGAAAAACTTAATAAACTTGATTATCTCTCTCACTCTCCCTTCTATCTTTCTTTTAAAAAATAAAATAAATAAAATGGGCTGGGGATGTGGCTTAGTGGTTCAGCTCCCCTGGGTTCAATCCCCAGTAAATCCCCCATTAAAAAAAGTTAAAAAATAATATATATCTTATCAAGGGAAATAATTTGAAACAGAAACACACTTCCTAACTGTTCAGAGCCCCAGTTTCACTCACAAACCTCAGAGGTCCGACAGTTATCAGATTATTTAACTGGTGTGACCAGGTGAAAAGATGGATGGTCCAGGTGCACTTTAAGTATGGGAGCATTACACCATTTCCTGACTGTAACGTAGTACAAGATGTTGTGTCCCCATGTGCTTGTGGAGAACCCAGAGTCCCTCATGAACTTCCTCCCAGTTGTTTCAGAGAATTCCCAGGGGCTTCATGAACTATGGCGAATGACTGGAATTTTCTTCCTTCTCTGCACAAACCTGCCTTGGTGATATCTTCAGAGACTGCCTTCATTCCCTCTGATGATTACTGAGAGTAGGTCCCGCATGGGTCCTCGGCCCGCACCTGCCAGTATGCCCCCAAGCTGCCCTCGGTTCAGCACAGTCCCTCCCATGGGGGAATGTTGACGCCCGGATGCCCTGCATCTTCAGAATGCCAAAGTGACATTCCTCTCTGGACAACGCATTCTGTGCACGGATAGTGGGAAGGGCACTCATTTTTTAAGTGACATTTATTTTATTAGAAGGAAATCTTTAAGAAGACCTGCTAACGTGACTATTGGACCCTGTTACCATTCTATTTCCCGATTTTTCTCTCACCTCCTCATGCAGTATTCTTCTCCAGTCCATCTTTGGTATGTCACCTCCCGTACTTTTCGACATGCTTATAATAATTCTGTACAATCAGTTAATATCTAGACATAAACGCAATGCACACCCATAAAACCACTTTTCATTATTCATTTCTAAGACAAGAAGTTGCCTAGTGCTTTCCGAAACATCTCGTTTTTCCCACTTCTGCGGTGCCACACGGTTCTTCATGTATGCCTTTAGGTAAGTTTCAATTTATTATGTCCTTCTGTGTATGCACCACATCCTATTCCCCCATTGCCTTACTTACGTGCCTTCACCCTGATTCTGGTTCATCACTGTGCTGAGTCATGCTAAACATGACTTTTCCATATATTCTTTTCTTTGGGCATGGGTAATGGGATTGAATCCAGGGGTGCTCCACCACTGACGGATGTTCTCAGTTCTTATTTGTTGACTTTATTTTGAGACAATGCCTTGCTAAGTTGCTTAGGTCTCACTAAGATGCTCAGGCTGAACTTATACTTGCAATCTTCCTGCCTCAGCCTCCTGAGTAGCTGGGATTATAGATGGGTGCTACTATGCCCAGATATTTCCTTCTTTCCATATCTTCCTTTTTTTTTTTTTTTAAGAGAAAGAGAGAATCAATTTTATTTATTTTTTAATCTGTTCCCCCCGCAACACTAAGTTGTATTTGTGGTGCTGCAATTTGAACCAGGTCCTTGAGCATTCCAGGCAAGTGCTCCAACCACTGAGTCACCACTCCAGCCCCTCTTTCCATACCTTACTAAATCTTCATGTTCTATGATGTGGACAAATGGGAATCTTATTACTGGATCAGAATGCATGCTTATTTTTTATTTTAATAGATGCTGCTATACTATTTTTTTAAAGATGTAAAAGTTTATATTAAATCAGCAATGTACAACAGTGCAATTTCCCCATATCTCTTCCTGCCATGGTCTTTAAATTTTTCCCCAGTCTTATAAAAAATTGGCAATCACATTGTTATTCTAATGTTGAGTTTTCATGAAAATACAATTAGAATGTTGTTTCATGCTTCTTTTTTTTTCTGATGTGGATTCATTTTTCTGAAGATCATCTTTGAAATCATCTGCTCAGATTTGGGCCATTTTCTCAAAGTACAACTCTTTCTACGTTTTAGGGATCAACCCACCAATCTGTGAATTGCATATAAAATTCCACATCTACTTTTTCTTTTTTGTAGGCTATGTATTACCATAGAAAATGTTTAGATTACCACAGAGTCACAAATTACCATATATACCCCTTTGAACTCCCATTCAAAAGAATTCCCCTGCCCACCACCTCTAGATTATGCACATCTAATTTCTCATCTGCATAGTCTAGAGGTGGGGGCAGGGAGTTTTAATGAAATTTAGTTTTCCACACCTTAGTTAAATGACCTGGAATGTACTTCTATACATGGAATTTGATGTAACTGTAATGGTACTTTTCCAGATGAACAGTTATTTCACCAGCACTGTTTCCTTAATCCATTCTTTACCAGCTCAGTGAAAACATCTAAATCAAAGCTAATCTTCATGCATTCTGAAATCCACTTCCGGATTCTATATTCCGCCTCTTTTCTCTATTTGTCCATACTTGCCATAAAACAGTACAGAATTTTTTTTTTTTAAGAGAGAAGGACAGAGAGAGAGGGAGAGACAGAGACAGAGACAGAGAGAATCAATTTTTATTGAGTTTTTTCATATGGCGTTCGTTGCTCTGAACTTAGTTGTGTAAGTGGATGCTGGGGTTTGAACTCGTGTACTTGCACATACCAGGCAAGCGCCGTAACTGCAGAGCCACTGCTCCAGTCCCAAAACTGTACGGATCTAATTGCGGTAATTTTGTATTATGTTTTATTACCTGATCAACTAAGTCTTATTATTCTTTTAAAATCCTTAATTCTTCTTGGATATTGCCTTTTCCCCTCATAAACTTTACATTTTGGCCTTTATTTCTCTGATATTTAGTTCTGTATGTGGTGCTGGGGTTCAAACCTGGGTCCTCGCACATGCCAGGCAAGTGCTTTAACTGCTGAGCTACCACTCCAGCCCTTCTCCTACAAACTTTAAGGAAGCTTTATCCCCAACATTCCTTCCCATAAAAAGAATTTTTGAGATTTTTTTTTAAAATTACATTAAATAGGAAATTCTGGCCTAAGTTCTTACTGAGCTGTACCTCCACGCAACATGCATTCCCTTAGGCAAAGCAGGTGTAAGCATGCTTCCCTAATGTGGGTGATTGACAGTAATGAGGTTGACCACCTTTGAAAACAGAGTACAAAGTGGTCCTACCTAATCATTCCTATTTAATTGAAAGAAAGCAATTTTATTTCTATGTATCATAATGTGAAACACAGTTAAAAAGTTTTTCTGAAACTTCCACATTCATGTACAGTCAAGGATATGGGCACTGAGATTTCAGATCTTCTGACACTACAGTTCTGTTGAACCCCACAAACTAAGAATGTGGCTATATCACAGTCAAGTAGCTCATAATTCAAACTTTTTGCCCAAAGGCAAAATATTTTTTATTGATTGATGAAAGGAAATTATTTTAAAATTTATAATATATTTAAATTAAAACAAGTATTATATCATGTGATGTTTTGATTTGTTTATATTATGAAAGGATTAAATCAAGCTGATTAACAAATCCATCTCCTCAGACAATTATGTGTTTATGACTTAAACATTTAAAATCTACTCTTTTAGCAGTTTTGAAATACGTAATTCATTGTTATTAATTGTAGTCATCATTATGGACCAGAGATCCTGACACATTCCTAACTGAAACATTACACCCATTGATCAGCATCTGCCCTTTCTCTATTCAGCTCCTACCTCTGGAAAACACCATTCTGCTATTCTGCTCTTTAGTTCTATGCATTTGACTTCTTTATGGTCCACATATAAGTGAGATTACATGATATTTGTCTTTCGGTGCCTGGCTTCTTTCGTTTAGCATGGTGTCCTACAGATTCATCCATGTTGCCACAAATGGCAGAATTTCCTTCCTTTTTGGCTGAATAGGAATCCATTGTGAACATAGTCCACATTTTCTTTACCCATTCATCTTCATAGACACTTAGGTTGGTTGCTCATCATACTAAGGGGAATAATGCAGGAATGATTATAGGAATGCAACATCTCTTCAACCTTCTGATTTTTCACTCCTCTGCATAGATACCAAGAAGTGGGATTATTGGATAATATGCAGGTTCCACTTTAATTTTCTGAGAAACCCACTTACTCTTTTCCATAAAGACTGTACCAGTTTACATCCTCACCACTAGTTACAGGAGTTCACTTTCCTCCACCTCCTCACCTACCATGATTATCTTTTGCCTATTTGATAATAACCATTACAGAAAGGGTGAAGTCATCTCACTGTAGTTTAACTTTCTATTGCCCTGTTGATAAGAGATAATGAGCATTTTTTCATACACTCTGGCTATTTATGTTCTCTTTCGAGAATGTCTATTCAGACCATTTGCCCGTTTTTATTACGTTGTTTACTAATGATTGAGTTATTTGACTTCTTTATACATTTTGTATATTAGCTCCTTCTCAGATACATGGAGTGCAAATATTTTCTACATATGTTTTTATCTTCACTATACTAATTGTTTCTTTTGCTGTGTAGAAATTTCTTTATAGCTCAATGCAAACCCATTTGTTTGTACTTTTAAGGACATATTCAAAAAAATCTTTGTTCAGACTAATATCACAGGGACTTCTGCCTATTCTTTCTTCTAGTGCTTTTATAGTTTTATGGCCAAAAAAAAATTTTTAAAGAAAAAGTCTTGATTAAACTCATTATCTTGTTGTACAAATAGCCAGTCTTTCTCCAAGCATACATCATTATTTATTGTGCAAAGAGAGGAGGCATCAATGTGTACCATTTTCCTATTTTAAGAGCCCAATGCAAAAATAATAATGAAAAACAAATCTCTGAACAAATGATACAGAACAAATACTAGATAATTATAGATGAGAGTAGCACATAGAGAGAATGGGAATATGAGAGAAAAGGAGAAACAATGTAGAGAGAAGCATAAACTATAATGTGCTTAATATATAAATTACAGAAAAGAGGAAATAAGAGAGACAGAAATGGAAATATGTAGAGATAATAAGATGCAAAACATTGCAAGAAACTCTCACCCCCACTGTGACACTGAGAAGTCAGAAACACACTGTGACACTGAGAAGTCAGAAACATTACAACGTCATTGCTTTGTTAAACCCATCAGAAAACTGAAGATAAAAATAAACCAAAATGAAACAAAATCTGGAGAGTTTAGAACTTTCTTAGAACCTTGCTCAAGAAAATTAAAATCACAATGATCATATAATATGGTGATCCCAACTAAGGTATGTATCTAAAATAATTAAAATTAGGAACTCTAAGAGATACTGACAATCGAATGTTTACGGCATTACTATGCAGAACAGCCAAAATGGACAACAATACAACCATCCACTGACAAAAAAGGAGAATCACAAATCCAAAGTCAGCCTCAACACTTAGTGAGACTGTGAGTAACTCAGCAAGACCCTGTCTCAAAATAAAAAATAAAAAGGGCTGGGGATGTTGACTCAGTGGTTAAGCGGCTGGGTTCAATCCCAGATACCAAGAAAAAAGAAAGAAAGAAAGAAAGAAACCTGAGCTCCCATATGGAATCTGTAATTCCTATCACAAATTATGTTACAACATGGACAGGAGCATTCCAAAAGGCAAAGGTGGGGCACCAGAACAGGTTCAAAGACCACAAAGAACACATAAAAGAAAAGGGCAAAACAAAGCCAAGGAGATGAAAGCAAAAGTTTGAGCCATAAACAGTGATATTTCACAATAAGTAATAACAGCCATTCTTTTCATAAATAATACTTGCCATTTCAGTTAAAATTTATTAGGGCATATGCAAATAGTTATATATGCTTATGTGCTTAAAAATTTAGGATTTCAATGTTTTCCCATACATTTGAATATTGACTCTTTTTCTCAATCAACTATTAAATTACATATGAAGAGAGTGTTTTCAAAGTATCAGCTGAAGTGTAAGTTCTATACTCTGGGATGGGGGCATGGAGGAAGAAATCCTACCAAGGATGTATGGGCCATTCCACAGGTTAGAAAATACAAAGGATCTCTGACCTGGCTGAAATTTCTCAGAACATGAGCTTCTTTCATCTTGAAAATGGGCATAACACCACTTTTCTCAAAGAAGTTATATGGAGATTAAAGAAGAAACCACATATCACATACTAAGTGATTTTCAAAATCTCAATTTCTTTTTCCTTATCCACTGCCTCATGACTTGCAGATCAAGAGAAAAAGGAAGCCAACAGAATTTAAAACTTCAACACACACAGTTAGGACTTAAAGTTCTTCAGAAACCAGTTTAGAAAATCAAGCAAAGTCAAATAGTATTCCAAACACAAAATAATTTTTCCCTGAAAACGGTAAATGAGATAATTCTGCTGGGGGAATTGCATTATTAGCAAACTGCCTTGAGTATATAACACACATAATTAAATACATTTGAATCCAGTCTTGATAAGATCACTTTTCTAAAAGGTTCTAATGGGGCTCACTAGGAATTGGTAGTAAAAAATGTCTTAGGATCTATATGCTCACCTGAGAAATGTTTAATGTCAACTGGAGTCTAGATTCTGTCCTATAAAATGATAAGATGTGGATACAGCAAACATTTATTATCCCCAGAGTTAAAAGAATAGGGTCAATGTACACTTTTGCAAAGTAGAGCAGAAATTTAAATTTAATTCATGGGCAAAAACAACTTTGTAACCCCATCGTACCTTTGCAGATTGGAAGGCGGTCCTCAGTGGGGTGCCGAAGGGCCTTGTCCTACCTTCCAAGGTACCAAGTTGCATGGGAAGAAGGGGGAAAGAGACAGATGTTGATAATGCTACTCTTTGCTTTCTATGTTCCACCTTGCTCTGAATTTTCCACTGTGACATATGAAAGACTCAGATTCTCAGCCTGACTCCCTAAGACTGAATACAGTAAACAATGTTTTGAAAACACTTTTGTCCATGTTTTAGTTTCCAGGAGATTTAGAGTGGGCCATGCAATCAGTAAACATCCTTAAGACATCAACTTCACTGAGAGAAGTGGGCTTTCATTTCCTAGCCATGGGCTTCAATTTCAGACTCTAAAGTTCCCACCAAACAGCTGGATATTAGAAAAAGAAAAAAAAAAAGATTTCCTCAAAATGAGGAAAATCATCAAATTGCCACTTGATTCCCAATAAGGATGCTGATAGCCCCTAAAACCCAACTCACCCCCCCACCTGCCAAGCCTTACCCATCATCGGCCACAGAAGGAGACACAGCAAAGAACAGAAAGATGAAGGATGCAGTAGGAGGAAACAGAAGTCTTTCTAAATCAACAATGATTTGTTATGATGATTAATTGCATTTCTACTGAAGTCACCAAGATCATCAATCTAGGTCCAGATTTGTAGATGACTATAAAAAGAACAAGTAGTAGGCAAGATAGTAGCTATATCAAGGGCACAGAGGAAAGGTCATTTTTTCTCTTTAAAATTCATCTAAGACTGGTATGTATGCAAGTGAGTTCGAAAGGGCAAGGCAGCACATTTATTTGACTAGTTAACCCCCCAAAATAATAAGCTCAATAGGAAAACGTAAGCAACTTAGTCATTCGACTCAACTAATGAACAGCCAACCAGGAGAGAAGATGTGATTGCCATGGCTCAGTCTAGAATGAGCAATGGCTTGCTAGAACCAGACACTTTAACGGCTTTTAAATACGTGCATGTAATATTACCTTTCCAAAACATATAAATATTCATAGTCTCATTTCTTATGCCTTAAAAGTATTATGATCTTCCAGTATTTGGGTTGTTCAGTGCTTACAACTAATAGCTGTATTTTAAACTCCTTGCTTCCTCTCCTCCTCTAATCCCCCTTTCCCCCCTCCTCAAGGAAATAGTAAGAAATGAGAGAAAAGATTCCCAGATAAAGAGCTTCAGTCCACAGGGACTATTAGCATATTAATGAACTGTTTCTGTTTACACTTCCATCACTGGAGCTGTTAGCTATTTTAAGGAAGAGGTTATGCCTTAATTAATAGCATTTGGTAAGCGAAAGTCTGTTGCATTTCTTAAGTATGTTCAAATTTCAAAAATTTTATTTCACAGCAGGGGTTCCGGTTCATCCAATACCTTTATATGATGACATACTTCTGATCCAGGAAGAGTTTTAAAAAGACCCCCAAATAATTAGTTTCCAGAACTGGAGTCAACAAAAGCATAATTAATGAGTAAGCACACTGTTTATCCCTACAGCATTAATATGCATGCACATTTAAATGAAAGGACTTGAAAAGAATATGAGCACTGTCACTATTTAATTCTTCTAGTACTGATATTTCTAAATTCTTAACAAAACCAAGCTTTCAGGGCAGCATTTTCATTTTTATAGGATGGTGTTTCTCTGACTAACTCTGGCCCCTCCTCATTCCCTGTCCTTCCTATACCTGGGGGCTGCTGCAAGATTGAACTTAATCATGTGCTTAGCAGAACATAAAATCCCATTGTTTCTGTTTGCTTATCTTTCCTCCTGTCATTCTCTGCTTCTTCCTTCTCTGCACGTTTCTATCACCTCTCCAACTGTTCTGAGGACCCACAGCTCTCTCCTCCCCAACTTTAAGACTTTTCCTCCTTTCTCTCTGTTCTCTGATTGGAGGTTTCAAAAAAAAAGCTATGTGTGGTGGTTTTGTGCACAATCTCTTACATCAAGTCCAGAGCCCTACTCACAATTGACCACTCTTCCACATTTATTTCAAACATCAAGAAGAAAAGACAAAGCTTCGAAGCAAATATTTTTCAGTTGTAGTTTTAACCCAAATTCTTGCCTCTGTTTTAAAGATGTCAGAAACAACAAATACAGGACCACTTGAGATGAATAAGTACAGGAAAAGATTTTGGTTGACATCCCCTTGTTTGATTTTTAGCATTTAAGAGGAAACAGCAGGCCACAGCTAAACAACTTGTAGTATCTCAATTGCTCATTATTCTGTAGCAGTAGTCTATACAGCTTCTATATTAACTTGTTTCACACTTATAATAATCCCACAAGATAAATACTATAAAAGAGAAAATAAAGGCACTGAAAATTAACTCTCCCACAGTCACAAAGCTGGTAAGTGACATAAATCCAAATAGTTTTGCTGTAGAACCCACCCCTTAATAACATCACCAGACTGCCTCACCTATTTCAAGTCCATTAAAGCTACATTTCCTCCACACAAGACACTGTGTGGTTCTACAGGTCCACAGCATCCCTTAGCTTCAACCAGAAGCATCCTAGAACCCACCGGCCCACCCACCATAACAACTTTCCTGTCTCAGGCTTCACTAATGACCATTAAGATTTCCTTAGTTCCCCTGCCCTGAAAACATAAAAGTTCAAGCAAGTGGAGAGAGTTAAAGGAAAACATGGCTTCTTCCTTTTCAACATTTCCCCAGGAGCATTGTCTCCTGTCCTGGAGTTTTAAGAGTGACCTCTAGAGATAGTGCTTTGGTACCTAGTTGTCTAACCAGGAGAGATGATCCAGTTGGAAGGAAATGCAAACCAGGGAGGAAGAGTGAAGTATCTAGGACAAAAGACCATTGGGACTTCACATGGCCTTGATGTAAAGAGGTCATTAAAGCCTACTGCTTTCCAACACTTTCTCTGTTGGCTTTGGTGCCAAAAACAAACTCAGGAAAAACAGAGGAAGTGTATCTACAGTATTCAAAAGAATAATAAATAGTAAGAGTAGGGTATGTTGCCAATCCTCTGCTTCTAGAATCATCACAGTATCTTGAACGTTTTTAAGTGTTGTATTATTTAACCTTTTCTATTTGCTTTCTGCCCACAATATTGCCCCTTTGGCTTAAAATTACATCAACAACAAAAACGCAAACCAAAAGATCAAGTCTCCTAAAAATGAGAAAAATCTGTTCTGAAATCTTCTGCTCTGAAACCAATTGCCAATTTGGCAATAAACCAAATGAATCTGAAAAACACCCAGCAAACTATAAACATAAGAGAAGCATCGACACAGTACAAACACCCTCTTTGAGAAATGCCAATTTCATTCAAAATCCAATAGTCCGGAAAAGCTAACAGCTCTTTTCCTAAAGAAATAAAGAAGTGCAGGTACTTACAGTATCATGGGACTTGTCCTTGACATCATAGACTGTTAGTTTTATTTTGGTCTCCTCATAGATGGGATACTCAGATGGGAATGTGACACCAGTCAAAAACAGTGGGTCTCTTGTCCCCTGAAACAGCACAAGCAGACAAGTTGGATTCAATACGGCAGCAACTGCAGTCGGCAACATGCAGTGACACATGACAAGGCAGAAAGTGTGTCTGAGTCTGTTTTTCTAGGAAAGAGTTCTATTTGAAGACAGATCTGAGTTGCCAAATGTTGCTCAAGGGCAACAATGAAACCCAGGGTCCCAGAGTACTGATGCAGCTGTCGATGGTAGGCAGACGTGTATCCCCGTCAGAGCTGCTAATCATGAGCCTTGAAAAACAACTCATTTATATGCAGAATGGGTCAATGGCCAGTCCATTCAAAATATATTTAATAGCTATAACCTATAATGTCTGTGAATAATTGAGATATTGACTGATAAAATTAAAATGAAGTTATTTTCTCAAAAAGAACCATTTGGCAATCTTCTGCTATTGCCCCTTATTATGAACTATTGGAAGCCATGCTCTGAGAGGGTACCCTTGTTTTTAGAAGATTGGTTGTGACCTTTTTTCTCCCAGGCCAATTAAAAATATTAATGAGTGGTACTGGGGGTGGGTGGATATTGACCAAATTGTATTGCTGTATTGTGGGCATCTATGAATATGTGACAACAAATCCCATCGTTGTGTACAACTATAATGCACAAATAAGAAAATAAAAACAACTTGATGAAAGAAACCTTAAATATGATACATTTGGTGCTTTGTAATAACCAGCTCAGGATGCAGTACACGGGATATTTCAATGCCCTAAAATTTATTTTTAGAGAGCTGACATCCAACACTAAATTATGTATTCATTCTTATATATCTAAATTTTATAGTAATGTTTGCTTGGGTTCTGTACAGCAACTGTCTATGGAAATTTCTGAAAGCCCAAGTGATTCATTCATTCATTTATCCAGTCCTTTACTCAACAAATACTTTTTGCTTGGCATGGTGTCAAACATGTAAGGATAGGCAGTGAATAAAACAGCCACAAATAGCAATATGTATGCAAATACAAAATTTTGAAATGTGCACACGAATCATTTTTTGGTTAAAATGGTAAATTTTATGATATATGTGTCTTATCACACTTAAAATTAGGAGAAATTTTCATAAATTCTTTAAAATTTCTGGCAATATTTTTAAAATGCCTAATTTAGAATAATTGAAAACAATAATATAAACCATTTTACAAGTTTAGCCAAGTTGTCTTTATATGAATAAGATTATTTTTGTTAAGTCAAAAAAGCATTAACTATACATTATGTTGGCACTGGACTCTAAGGTTTCCAAAGGGCAGAGTCAGAGCTGCACCCAGTATCTGGGTCATTCCCATTATAGAACTGACTGGTCTGAATCATTTATTCCGCCAACTGCATCACGGCAGACAAGGCTGAGCCAGCCAGGTCTGAGGCAGGCTGCTTAAGTTCTTAAGGAGAAATTCCTCATTCCAAACAGACGCAGCTCACAATCACATCTAAGTAAACTCTGCAGGAGTTTACAGTCTACTTTCCCCAGCCCCAGATGTTCACATCAGTAACTCTCCTTCACTACGGTCCTGAAATGTGGGATCCGAGCAAAATAATTAAAAGGAAATACTTCCCCTTTTGAATCGGATCCAGTACAATAACGAGTTTCCTCTTGACACTTTCTGAAGGCTATATTAGTAACAATAAATGTAAATAGGAAATCTCTCGTCGGATGAGTAATATTTACACCACCTTCAGTCTGGAAACATTACAGTTTCACAATTCAATCACCTTTCAACATCCGACTTTGAAAGACACACAGAGAGAAAAAAAATGTAGTTTCCACAATCAGACAGAAGAATACAGAAAAAGAATAAAAAGAGCAGAAATGTGTAACTTCTACGGGTACTCAAACTCTTCCTAAAATAAATTCCACTCCATTTCATTTAAAATATCTCTATACCTCCCTACCCCTTCATTCTATTCTCTATTTAGGGATTCAAAGGAGAAACTTTCCTGTCTATGTAAAAAGGTTAAGTTTCCCCCATGTGTTTATTCTGGTAAGTTACCAGTGCAGGCTTAGCAACCTCAGGTATGTGTTCCTTAATGACAGAGGACAGTAAAAGCAGGGTTACAGACCATGAACTAACTTATTTCAGCTGTTTGCTCAAAAGGAGTGAAGTAAAGAGGGAGAGAGAAAGCGAGAGAGAGAGAAAGAGAGATAGAGAGACACAGACAGAGACACAGACACAGGGGGTGGGGGGATAATGCAGGCACACAGCAAGCTCACCTCCACAATTTCAGTGCTGGAGTATCTTATCAGACTCTGCTCCGCGGGGTGGATTACAGAGATCTGCACCACTGTGTTCAGTTTCCGATCACGGACAGGAGCCACGAGATCCTTGCATGCTGGCAACGGCAGAGGAAAGAGGGGGGAGAAAAAAAGGAAACTAACACCATATCTCAGGGAAACCTTCTGTCCTGGTTGAAAGTAAACTTAGCTACACTCTAAAGGAAACCTCCCAGGACCCAGGCTGGTTTTACAGAGGAAGTTCCTTGGAAGTACCTTACAGAAGTAGGAAGTCACGTGCCGTGGAGCTGAATTGAGAGTTGATTTCCACTGACCACATTGCAGCTCATGCAAGTCTTGACTGCTCTGAGATGCCAGCTCTAGTGTGTGACTCTGCACATCCTGCTCAGGGACTGGGTGACTTTAATGAGCCACTAAACCCTGGCTTTTAATTACACTCCTTGATGAAGTAAGTTGATCTGGGCCATGTCCAGGAAGATGACAGTGGTTGGAAAGTTCAGGTGTTAGAATGTACTCTTAGTCCTTTCCTACCTATTCACTAGCACTGCCGTTGGCAGACGCACCAAACTGACCAAAACAGGAAGAGTGATTACCCTGCCTCAGCAGCACACAGGCAGAAGAGGAAACAGAGGAGGGGTTAAAAAAGCCCTCTGTCTGGAATTCCAAGCCCAGCCTGGGAGAGAGCAGCCAGGATAAAGATGGGGTAATTCTTGCCCAGGGCCACAAATGTTAAGAACTTTCCCTGGAGACACCAGGCTCCTGTTACAGATGCTTACCACCATACCATATTTACTTGAATATTTTCTCCACTCACATATCCTTCCTACAATTTGGAAAAGATCCAGGAAAAAAAATGCCTTTACAACAAGTCCTATATCCACTCTTCTTACTACATTTCCCCTGCTGGTTTTGAAATAGCAATGTCATTCCTTGGGAGGTGTGATGTAACATGTTACTAAGTGTAATTAACACCAAGTGCCCACCCCAGAGGTGGCTCAAATTAGGCTCAGCCTGGTGGCTCTGGGTCCTGGATTTCACCAGGAGGGGCTGTAGGGTTCTGAACCACCCCTACCTCACTCCTCTGATCAAAGCAGGAAAGCAGAGGCAAATTTAAGCCAGGTCACAGCACTGCTGTGGTTTGCAGGGCCTCTATCCACTGGGACAAAGGTAATGCAGCTTAAATATGAAACTTGAAAGCAAAGGAAATTATAGATGTAATTATCACCTTTCAATTGCTTACAGATCATCTCTTTTATAGGAGCATAATGAGATGGGAAAAAGCAGGAGTTTTGAAATGAAACAGGCCGGGTTGTAGTACAGTTCTAATAGCTAAGCAGTGCTGGGAAAATTATTTAACTTCTTAAATTCTTGCCAGACTCTGGGATCCTATCTGGCATGTTGTCATATGTTTTCCTTATTTAAACCACATGCCTCTAGCAATACAGGAGAGCTTAGGAAAGCACTAATGAAAAATATAATAGCCAGAGTTTATTTAACCCTATTTTTGAGAGCCCTCTGTTCATCGACTCTTTGTTCCTCAAAATGGCACTTTGAATTAGTATTTCAGTTTTGCATATTAAGAACCAGAGCTCAGAAACACAAAGTGCTCACGTTTACATGATTAGAATCCGCTAGCAGCTTGCTCACATCAAATCCCACTAGCTCCACCTCTTCCCATGGGGTATAGATTTGCTCCCCGGCTGCACGGAATCCGTCTTTGGAAGACCCATTGTCATGATCCTTTATTACTCAACCCAAGAGAGCTACAGTTCTGAAAATTACTGATATGAGGTTTCAATAGCATCAGCACACCAACGAAAGGAAAGAAAAGGCTTGATTCAGATTTTACTGTTCTTTGGTGGTTCTTTTGATCATTTCCTTTAGTTGCTTTATGAATGTGTTTTATTGCTTTCTCTTGGTTTTCTGTTCACAGTGAGCATTTACATGGATTTTTTAAACAAAATATTTATATTCTGAAAATTAGATTAACCCCCCAGTGCCCCCCCCCTAATTACTAACCCTTGTCCCTCCCACCCCGCTTCTCAATACATTTCTACGAATGCTTTAGGTTGTGTGTCACTACACCTTTTCAGGGTTTAATACATGAGAGTTGACCACCTTTCACAATGGCCAGGGTCTAGCTTCAGCCTCCACAGATGAGAGAAGACATTAGACCCTTGGTTCTCTGTGTTATGCTGACTTTGCTCAGCATGATTTCTTCCATTGCCATCCATTTACCTTCAAAGACTGCAATACCCATGTTTCTAATTGCTGAGTAGAACTCCATGGTATACATGTACCACAGTTTTTGGATCCATTCATCCAGTGAGGGGTATCAGGGTTGTTTCCATAATTTAGCTATTGTAAATTGAGCTGCTATGAACATAGATTTTGCTGTGTCACTGTAATGTGCTGATTCTAAGTCCCCTGGAAACATACCCAGTAGAGGAATAGTTGGATCATATGGTAGGTACATCCCTCATTTTTTGAGGATTCTCCATACTGCTTTCCAGAGGGGCTGTATCAGTCTGCAGTTCCACCAACAGTGTGCTATTGCACCTATCTCTCCACAATCCCTCCAGCATCTATTATTATTTTCTTCATTTTTGCCAATCTGACTGGTGTGAGGTGAAATCTTAAAGTAGTTTTCATTTGCATTTCTCTGATTACTAGTGATTTCTCATGTATTCATTGGCTTGATCAATGTCCTCTGTTGAGAACTTTCTATTTATTTCTTTGGCCCATTTATTGATTGGGTTGTTTGTGTTTTTGAAGTTGAGACTTTTGAGGAGTTTGTAGATTCTGGATATGAAGCCCCTGTCAGAGGAATCACAGCCCATGATTCTCTACAATTCTGTAGGAAACCTCTTGAGTAATTTGACTATTTCCTTGGCAGTGCAAAAGCTTTTTAGCTTTATGACATCCCATTCACTGATTTTTGACTTTACTTCCTTCACTTTAGGAGACATGTTGAGAAAATCTTTGCCTACTCCTAAATGCTGAAGTGTTGGTCCTAATTTGTCTTCCATCAGTTGTAAGGTCGCTGGTTTTGGATTTTAAACCTCAGGCCACTGTGTTTCAAAATGTCTGCATGTGGCCCACTTCTGATTGTAGCTTTACCTCTATCTTCTGAGCTCATGACACCTTTGCTGAAAATAAGACAATTCTTTCTGTGTTCTTATCGGCTCGATTGTGGGCTGTGGTTACTTCCCAGAAGTGAGCAGCTCTTCTGCATTTCATCAGAGAAACTCTCAGCCTCACTCCCCACAAGGACAGGGACAATCTCTACTGAACTGAAATGTTCTGCTCCAGATCTACAGATCCTCAGTACCAAGCATTGGAAAACTACAATAACAGAATGATGTTATGGTATGGAAACAGAATTTTCTTTTGGGCTGCACTTATCTCATTTCTTCCTAACAGCCAGGAGCACTGATGGTTCCTTAGGACTTCGGTGCCAAAACATCATGGAAGACCCTGAGATCAGACACAGATCCTGAGACGCAGCTCTAAGTTACCTGCTTCCTAATTCTGTGTCCTGAGTAAGTCACACTTATTTCCTCTGTCTACCTACTTCTCAGAATGGATGCAAGGAAGAAATTAGGCCTGTAATAAGTGGAATTTACTGTGCACAAATAATGTTTGCTAATATCATTATACTAATACTTACCAATATCTGGTGTATTGTTATTATGTAAAATGGTTTTTATTGGCTGAGTCTTACTCAGTTCCTTAAAAGGAGTTAGCACATCTCATATTTCTTTATAAACGCTAAACCAGTACATGAATCATTCCATTTCGTAACGTGAAACCCATAAACACCATGAATCTCAACATACTGAAACTGTCCCCCTGGAGGTGTGATAAATGTTGAATGAGTGAATTGCTTCATGGAGATATTACTCATCTGAACAGGATAAAATCTAATCTTCATGGGAATTATTTAGTAGTCAATACAGGATCATGAAAAAAAATCTGTTTCCAAAATGAAAAAATGTTGTATAAATCTTCCAGCCATACTTACCACTGTCCATTACCCAAATAAAGCTCTAAGAGTACCCTACATAAATGTCTTTTTTCAACTTAGGCGACTAAAAAATGCAAAGGTTTGGGACTTTGCTTCTGTTTAAGAAATATAACTATTTGAATCATGAGCAACAATAAATGCTAGTGAGCAATGATACATTCATCAATAGATATTATTTTATTTCAGCTTTAGATTGAGCTATTTAAACATCTTCCCCCAAATGTGTGCTGTTGACAGGATAGAATTCAAATGTGTTCATCTCCACCAATTGACTTTTTTTTTTTTTACTGAAAAGGGGAAAAATAACAATGCAGATATAATGAATCATTTTTGAAAAAGTTGTCATTTAAAATTTTCTTTAGAAACAGTGAGAGCTCTAAGTGAATACATTGCCTACTAAGTCTGCATAGTAACTTTCAGTGAGAGGGCTTCGCTTTCCTTTGCCAATCATGCTGAGGGCGATGCCTACACATCCCTGGCTCAGATTTGTACAGACGCCAGGCAGCTCTCTGCAAGAAGCAAATCCTCAGTAGGAGTGCAATGGTAAAAATAAATGGAGCCTCCTTCTGGGGGAGAGTGAGGCACCGAGCCACTGGAAAATCTCAGACGTCCTAGAGGGAAACTCCGAATTTGCTGCTTGATGAAACTAAGGTTTACTGTGGCCTGGTTCTAGAATTCATCCAAAGATTGAAATCCCAAACTCCGGTGGAGATGCTGCAGGTTGGTTTTGTTTTTCTTTCTTTGTTTTTTTTTATTTTTGTACTACGGGTTAAACTCAAGGGCACTTAACCATCAAGCCACATCCTCAACCCATTTTTTTTTCTGTTGTTGTTTTATTTTACCTACACTCAGGAAGAAATCAACTGTCTTCTCTTCTGGTAGTTCTAATATTTGAGGGATCCAGCATCGAAAAGGCAGAGTCTTTGTGGTTCTGATTGGGTCAAAGAGCCCAACTACTTCAAAACGCTGTGTTGTTGTTGACATAAAGTTTCGGGTTTTGTCCCACTTGGTTATCATTTCTAGATCACGTCAAGTCTATCGATTTCATAGAGGCTTTCTGTCACTCTGCCCAACCTTGGCTGGTAGCTAAAAATGTCTCTTGAACTCATGTCAGAAAGCTCTGTCCCAGCAATAATAATGTGAAGCAGAGCCAAGCCCTTAAGTTGCTTTTGAATTGAGCAGCACGTCCCAGCTCGGGGAGCTCTGAACCCTGCATTGGATGTGGAGGATCTAAGCAAGCATGTCAAGGCCACAGAAGGAATGGTGGCAGGAGCTCTGAGCAGCCTGGGTTCACGGTCAGCCCCACGTGATGATCCTACACCCCAAGGATTTTCCCTCCGTGAACTTGGGTAATCTTTCTTGCTTTGCTCCCATTCATCTCTGTTTTAGTCATCCAGTAGTAGCGAAATCTACCAAAGTTCATCCTCTTTCCTTCCAGAATAAAGCAGGTGGGAAGTGTGTGTGTGGGTGTGTGTAGGGGGAGGGTTGTCAAGAATTTTCACATCTCCACAACTCTATACTCAAAATTAGAAGAAGGATTTAGACTTAGAGGAGACACCACACAGTATAGCATATGGAGTGAAGAGTAATGCTTTTGACAGAAGATGAAACTGTATTTGATATAAATCTTGCTTAAGGAGCTATGTGACTTTTATCAAATTACTCAATCTCTCTGAGCCTCTATTTCCTTATCTGTAAAATGGGGCCTCTATTTTCTCCTTCATAAAATGGCTTAAGAACAGATTATAATTTTTTTTTTTAAAGAAAGAGGGGACAGTGAGAGAGAGAGACAGGGAGAATCAATTTTTGTTTAGTTTTTCACATGGCTTTCATTGCTTGAGACTTCTTGTTGTATGGGGTACTGGGGTTTGAACTAGCATATTTGCACATGCCGCGCAAGTGCCATAACCGCTGAGTCACCGCTCCAGCCCCATAAATTTGTTATAAAGACTACATAAGCTTTTATGGAGAGAATGTTAATCATATGAGAAGCCTTTTACATTATTATTGACATTAATATGAATATTCATTAACATAAAAATGGACTTATCTATCTCACATTTTTCTACTAATTATCTGTCAAGATAGTTCATTTAGTCCTGATTTTATATTAAGATATTCTTTTCTGCCTACAATCCCAGCAGCTCAGGAGGATAAGGCAGGAGGATTGCAAGTTCATGCCCTAAGCAACTTAGCAAAACCCTGTCTCAAAATAAAATATGAAAAGGATTGTGGATATGGCTCAGTTGTAAAGCACCAAGGGTTCAATCCCTGATACAAAAAAAAAAAAAAAATCCAATACAAGCACTTGTTAATATATGCCTGTGACTTTTTTTTATTTAATTCCTTATTTCCATATATTTAAATAAACATTTTAAAACCCTTTATTGGATCATGTGTTAATTTAAAAAGACAGGCATATTAATGAATCTCACCCTATCAATCGGGTAAGTACCCTTAACTCTGGTTTAATTTCATCTCAGACTGGCTGCTTCCATAGGAGAAATCCACAGCAGAAAGCTTTATTTCCTATCTCCTGGTATATATGCAGCAGGAAATGGTCAACTTGCCCTCTGAGCTGGGGTGTCACCAGGAGGCTGGTTTTCCTTTAGAGGATATTGACCTACAGGGGGACATTATCTCAACTACTGGGATATCCCCAGGTTGTGAACTTGCTCCTTACACTGGATGCTCTCTTAATCAAGAAGGAAGACAGTAGATGCTAATAAAGCTTCTAAATCTTGCAATTAAAAATCAGTATCTCAGGGACTGGAATGGTGGCTCACCTGTTACCGTGCTTGCCTGGCATACGCATGGGCGTGAGTTCAAACGCAGCACCATGTATACAAGGAAATGTTGGAGCAACAAAAAGTCACATGAAAAACTAAATAAAATTAATTCTCATGTCTCTTTAAAAAAATCAGTATTACAGGTAGAATCGTTTGTGGTCTGATGGAAGCTACAGTTTGAGGGTGCTTTGTCTCTGAATAGAGAGCTCTCCTTGTCCCCTCTATAGACCTGCATGGGGAAAAACAGAAGAGAGCAATCCCTGACTTTTTTTTTTTTTTTTTTAAGAGAGAGGGACAGTGAGAGAGACAGAGAAAGAGAGAAACAACTTTATTTAGTTTTTCACATGGCCTTGGTTGCTCCAACACTTAGTTGTGTATGTGGTGCTGGGGTTTGAACCCAGGTCCTCGTGCTTGCCAGGCAAGCGCCGAAACCGCTGAGCCACCGCTCCAGCCCCAATCCCTGACTTTTAAAGACATAAAAGGCCAGACTACAAAGGGAATATTCTAGAATAGAAATGTACCCCCCCTGGACTGTAGAGAAATAACCATTTGGTTTCTAACCTGCCTCAATAACCACTCTTATCTTGCCACTTCTGCTAACAGAATCAGTCGCTTCCCTGAGGATGCAGCAAAGACTTTAGCCATCCACAGTAGTTTTTTTTATTCATCTCTCAAATTCTTCATGTTTGGTTGAGTTTCTTAAAATGTCACACATATATATATTCTTTCTCCTAGTACTACAGAAAATTAGATTCTACTAATCAACTGATAAGCCAATTTAGTTTATGTTTCCAGACCAGTAAATTATTGGACTCCATTATATGGCTTCACAGTTAGCATTCTATACCAGTGATTACATTTAGATTAAATCAATTTACATCATACATTAAAAGATATATGGAACATTTAAGAGTCTCATAGCCCCTCTCCCTAATTACTTGGCTAGTATAATATGCTTTCCTGTTCTCAGTCTGCTCTGCCTTTCTGTTTTTTATTCTCCATTCCCCTGAGGAATTTTCTGAAGCCTGGGACTCTACAGTTCAGATCCCCTGAGAAGATTTAGAAGACAATGCTGCTTAGTTCCCAGGGAACTGCATTCCACCGTAATTCAGCTGTGCCCCATGAACTGGCATAATGCACCATGTCCCTGCCTCACATTAACAGCCGCACTCTGAGAATTACACTCAGTTGCAAACACTATTCACTCTTGACTATTTGCTTAAGGTTACTTCCCAGAAGACTGTGCCTCTCAATCACATGAACTGATGTATGCTCATTAACGCTCCTTCCGTGCTCCTCCTGTGTTCTTCCCTTGAGTGTAGATTCTCTGCTTGCCCTCTCTGTTCCCTTTGAGCTTATTTTTAATACTGCAAGTCTGCTTTCTCTAAATTTTCTTGGAGGGGGTATTAGTCCTTTTTGCTTTTTGGTCTCAAACTTCCTAACGTGTTGCTCTCATTGCTCTGAAAGACAGATTGTGGGATTCCTGTAACTATGTGCACGAAGACTCTGTGCCCTAGGGGTCAGGAGCTCAGCACCCTTAACAAACCACAGCTTCTCCCAAGTTAACTACCAAATTAAAAGTCTCAATAGAAATATTAAAAAAAATGTTATTTTCCTTTTAACTGTTTGTACAACTACTGCATACTAATGAGTATGCAGACCACACATAGCTGACAATGTAAGTGATATTTGTTGGAAAAATAAATGTACAAGTTATTATAAAAAAAGATAAGAAATTTGAAATTTTTCTTTTGCCCTTTATAGCACTGAGTTAAAAAAAAAGCAACTAATGTCCCTGATTCAAAAACTAGGGCCTTTTCCCCCCCAAGAAAGATGACAGATACTCTTAAACACCTGTAACAACAGTATTAATTTAGGTTTCCAAAGGATGGGGGGAAATAAAGGAATTTAATGTTTAAGGCAAAAAAAAAAAAAGAGAGAGAAAAAGAAATCAACCCAAGGAATCAACGCATACATACCCAACCCCTCCACCCCCTACACAAATACCCATTCTCTGAATAAATGAACAAACGAATGAAAAACTGAACAGAACATTCCTCTGCAAAAAATGAACATTCCCTTGCAAGATTCCCTTGGGCATATAGATATAATGGTAGATATTTTTGCTCCTATATTGAACTAAAAATTCTAATATCACATATATCTTAGGGTTTTTCTCATTTACAATAACACATGAAAGGTGCTAAGGCAGCATAGTTTACTGAGCCCTTACTGTGCAGGCAGCTCTATGCTTAGAACCTTTGCTTGGGTTGCCTCATATCCAGATCAACAAAGCAGCTTTTGGGGCTTCATAGTTCCATCAGCTCTATACGCATATTTTTATTAGGCAGTCAATGCTCACAGATTACAACATTTAGCTCAAGGATGAAGACCATCTTTCCATTTTACCGATAGCTCAGTAATTAGGAGTCTGCATTATTTTTTTTTAATAACATCAATCTGCTCAATCTAGTTCTTTGCCTTTTAAATAGTGATTTAGCTTCATAATGAGAATTTTAAGACTCTCAAAACTCTGATAATAGAATCCAAACAAAATTTGAGGAGAAGATGAAGCTAATAACATAAAGGGAAAACAGAAGATGGAGTTCTTCAGGAATATAGACAAGATTTCCAAGAGGGAATGTAAGAGATTTTGTTATAGAAATATTGCTTTGGATTTGTTGCTGCACTGAGATTTGAGTACCACTGCTCCTAAATTTTGTGACAACCAATTCACTCATAAATTAAACTGTTTTCATTGATATAAAAAGATAGATTTTGGGGAAACAGGACCTGAAAAAAAATTCTTACTTTATCCCATGACAAAATAGTATAAAAATATGTCACCACATTTTATGAATGTCTCTAGGGGTGTTAAATAGAAACATGTCAGTCTTAAAAAAAAAGTTTCTGAGAAGATGAGATTCACTCCTTTACTTAGGAACATTATTGATGCTCAAATAAACTTCACACTTGGTACCAGTTTCAATCTAAGTATCATTGAAGAATCTGGAGGGAAAGAAAAGAAATTGCAACCTCTGGCTGGAACAATGGTGCTCTGGAGAAACACTCTTGGGTTGTGCTGGGGAGCAGTGAAGATACCAGCTGTACTGCAGACAGCTTATTTGCATATGAAAAGAACAAATTTTGTTCAAATCACTGTTGTCAGTACCAGAAGATTCTCATTCTTGAGCTTGTCCCCTGCTCCCTCAATGTCTCTGATGTCAATCCTTAGACGGTCCTGTTTTGTGTTGTTTTCATGAATATTACCTAGGTGGCTATGATTCCATCCTCAAACAATTGAATTAAAAACAAGCCTGTGCCAGGGTTTCTTCCAGTTTTGATATCCCACGCTACATGCCGTAAAGCCCACACTGCCTGGCGTTGCCTAGTGTGGTGCACAGACTTGGCTCCTCCTGCGCCTGCTCCAGACCCACGCTTCCACGTGGGAAACAGCAATGCTTGCAGCTTCCTGCTGTTCTTTTTAGTAGGAACATATGTGCTGCTTCAGAAAGGAGGAAAATGTTATCCCAGGCAGGAAAGCCATTCCCACTGAATACTAAAAGAAATTCTGTGAGTCAGTGAATGGAAATATGTAGTGTTAGTACTGGGATTGAAGAAGCCAGACGAAGATGAAACACAGGGAGCAATCTTAGTTAAGCCCATTACACTCCTTTCTGTAGGGGCCAAGATGACAACTCTAACTTGGAAAAAGGATCCCCATTCGGGACAAGCATGCAGCCCCCATTACCAGATCCAGCAGTACAAGTGGTTAATGGGGCATCGACATTTAGACCAAAAGATGAGGCTAGTGAGGCTGATGGAAAGAGATGGGGACAGGAAGGGTGGCAGGGACCTCAGGTCCTCCGTCAGCAAAGGTGGGTGGATAAAGCCAGTGTGCTCAGGTTGGTAGACTTCAGGTGAGGACATGATGCATCTAGGAGACATTTGGGAATCTGAGCAGGAATAAAGGAAACAGAGACCTTGGAGGTGGCCTTAGAGGGCTGATTTTCCCCTAAGGGAATCTGAGGTCCACTTGTTTGGGCAGTTTGTAACAAGCACTGCTTAGCCCAGATGATTTCTCATACCACACACCAACTCAAGGGTCTGGGCTTCACCAAATCCCAAATAAGGCAGTTTTCAGACATGTTTCCTTAAACTGAAATGTTTTAGAAGGACTGCATTGTATATGCTGTGTTTAGGGCTTTATTATCTGGGACAGGACTCAAATAAAGGTTAAAAAGAATTATTTCAGTATTTTCCCCCATAAATGCATTGGACTTAATATGTGCAAAGTTAAAAGTATTTTATGAAATTGCTGTCAAATATTTTACAAGTCAAATTAAAATACAAAATCAAAGGCACAGAAAAATAGTTAGAAAATAAGGGGAGAGGTAGACACAGGAAAAATACATGGTTCTAGTGGGATAGTTAGCATGGCATTTTACTGTCTCTGCCTCAATCATTCATTGGGAAGTATAAGTTTTAAAGAACTTGATGAAGACAACTCCCCAATTTACGTGCCTTGAATCATATATACGTAGACAAAACAAATCTTAATACTTGCATTGAGGGGCTGGAGCTGTGGCTCAGTGGTTTCGGTGCTTGCCTAGCAAGCACGAGGACCCGGGTTCAAACCCCAGCACCACATACAACAACTAAGTGTTGGAGCAACGAAGGCCATGTGAAAAACTAAATAAAGTTGTTTCTCTTTCTCTGTCTCTCTCACCGTCCCTCTCTCTTAAAAAAAAAAAATACTTGTGTTGAACAATGAGACAATGGGGGAATGTTCATTCCTCTGTCATAAGATATTAACTGAGAGGAAACAAAATAAGCTGTACAGATAAAGTTAAGCAATAATGACTAGTGATTCAAAATACAGGGAAGAGGAGGAGGAGGAGCCTGTGAGAGAGCCTAGGGAAGCGACATTAAGGGCAGAAATTATTTGGAGCAAAACCACTACTTCAACAATTCATGGCAACAACAGAGCTTAGATGATTTTAAAGAAAACCTGAGGCTGAAGGAAACAAAGACACATTTCTCCGAGTGTCCGACACCTCCACAAAGCAGACTGCAAACTTAGAGCTCAGCAGAGCAGGGGCAACTGAACGCAGAAGCCTCTAGAGCTCAGGTGTGCAGGGACCTGCAGAACAAAGTCCTTTCATGACCTGGTTAAATGTAAAAGACCAGTCTTCTTGGTTCCTCCAGGACACATGGTAGACCAGATAGTTATAGGAGGCACCCTCTATTTGAGGGTCCCCTTGGCAATTTTTCCTCACTCTGTGTTGTAAATAGCCCCAAACCCAAGGGCATAGATCCGAACCCTGACTGTGTGACTTTGGATTTCTTATAAGGTCTCAGAATCCTCATCTTAAAACAGGGATAAATATATTTATTCTCTCTGAGTGCTTATGAAGACCTAATTAAATCAAATACGTGTGGGGAAAGATTTATGAAATTCCTAAGCATATATTAATAATGTATTTTGCACTTGGACATATTTAGCTCAAACACTCTGAAATAGAAACTATCATTGGTAACTTACAGATAAGGAGTCAGAGTGTCAGAGAGGGTAAAGGAATAACACAGATAATAACAAGAACAGTAGCGTTAAGAGGTCACTTCTACGCCTAGCACTTCTTAGCGTTTCAGGTGAACTGTCTCATTCAATCTGCCAAACAACACAGTAAGGAAGATTTCTTCAGGCATGCACAGGTAGCCAGTGGCAGAATGGGGACACGAAGGTTCTCAGGCCAGCATTCCGCTCAGGACTTCAAACACTGCTTCTCACTGCCTTCCCTCTGTCTTGTGCTACAGGCTGAAAGGTCAGCTCCAGGCTTCTGACTCGTCCATTTCTATTATTCTAGTTGTCTATTTCTGTGGTTGTTATTTGTACCTTCATCTCCACAAGAGGGTTCGATGCTTCTGGATACTGTCATAATTCAGAGATCCCAAATTTACTTTGAGAAGAATTTTGCACATCAAATAGGACACAGTTCACTGTCAGATACTGTATAAAGAATCAACTTGTTCAGTCCAGCCTGTAACTGAGTCTCCTTGTCAGTTCCTTCCAGAAGAATCCCAAAGCCTTTATCTCTCTTAAATAGAATTTGTGAACAAAGAAATATCAATGGTTAAATATTTGCATTTATTAGGAATTTAAAACTATTTGTTAACACATAATGTGTTGGTAACAATTGCAAAATATTTCAAGGGTGCCTTTGAATATATAAATTAATTTTGCAAAGAAATGTGTGAAATGAAGCAATGGAATTCATGTATGCATTCAGTTCAGGGGTTCTTATTAAATGTCTAAAATGTGTTCCACCTGATTCTAGGTAGTAAGCACAAAAAAATAAAATAAAAATCAGGAGGATTTTGGAGGATGGATTAGGAAAAGTTTCTCTGATGTGATGACATTTGAACTGTGACCTAAGACATATCCAGGAGTCAGATGAGGAGAAGCAACAAATGTTTGGCTGTTTGAGACATGGAAAGCATTAGAGACTATAGCATTAGAGACAGCAACTCTGAAGAAAGGGCATTTGGGCCAGGTCTTGAAGGAGAACATAACCTCAGTTGGTGTAGAAGGAAGTGATGAAAAAATTGAAGCCAAAGGATAGAAAGCTACATGAATATAAAATCCTAAAGCTTATGGCCAAAGTAATGCAATTTAATGCTCATTTGCATTTCCCTCTTATTGCTTATTATGCACTCTAAAATGTTAGAAAAGTCTTCTTGCAGCAGTTTACAATTATTGCATGTATATTCAGATTGTATTTTAAAATTCTAAATGAACAGCTTTAAACATTGTTTTATAGTGGTTAATTATATTTGGTTTTTGTAAAACAGTGGGTCTTTCTGGCTTTGGGCTGTGCTGGATGAACTCAGATAAGGCTCAGGCCATTCTGAGGGGTACAGTGTGCAATGTGCCCCTGACAATTGCCTGCTTATGAAGAATTTTCATGTGCAACATTCTTTGCAGTAAATCTTTGAATTGCCTCAGTTTCGACAACAGCAGGTAACTAGGAATACAATGGAGGAGATATTTTTCAGAACTGTTATTTACCCAAAACAAAATAGCAACTACAGCAAAATAAGAACGACTAATAGAAATACATTTGCATTGTAGACCCAAGTGCAGTTGGAGTGGGAAGGCTTTTTAGTTCACTTGGGGAGAGCTGAGGGTGTGCAGCGAATTTGCTAGGAGTCGAATGCTATTACCTAACCATGTGGCCAGAGATCCAGTGTCTCTAGGTCTCTGTACAATGGGAAAGGTATAGTCAGCTACCTTAGAAGTTTCTTGTGAGGATTAAATGAGCTAAATACATAAAATGCGACACATACTAAATGATTAATTGCTATTACTCTGAATGTTACCTTAGGTGAATCACCTTTTGTGCTATCACTTATCAAACTCTTTCTGAGTACAAGTATTTGAGTTCTCACATTTTCTTCCTGAGCCACAATGCACTTCGCAGGTGCCTTCTCACTATTCATATTTCACAGACCACTGTAGCCATTGTGCAAAGGCACAATGACGTGTGTAGGATATGGAGGAATCTAGATTTTAACTCCAAAGGCCATGTTCTTTGCGGTTGATTATTAAAAGCACAAGAATGGGAAACAGAAGAGCCATAAAAGGTTCTCTATGACCTGTTTGTTTCTATGCTGCCGAAATAATTAGAGATTTAATTGAAAGAAGAGAACATTAGCCAATCAGAGCGTTTTAACAGGTCTGTCACGTGTTAGTGGTTTTTGGAGATCCAACATTTAATGTGTTCTGGATTGTAGCCCTTTCTCTTTGACATTTGTTAAATTCTAACTTGATACTCTCTGCAGACATGGAGATGCATGACATCAGACAATGAATGAGAAATACACAGGAAATCACACTCCCCCATTCTCTTGTTATTAACTGTTTAACTTGAGTTGTAGTGGCCATATTTATATATATTCTTCTTGTCACATTTCTTTCTGAGTAATGTAGGAACATTTAATTGAATGATGTCTTTGACCAGATTTAATTGTTCAGGAGTAAATTGATTGTTCCACATGGCCTAAACAAGTTATTTGTGAGGTTTTTCCTTTCTCCCTAAATGTCCCCTTTCTACCATTTTTATTTGTGTCTTTCATTCATGATCAACACACCACATCCAGTTTATTTCTTTTTCTGTGTGATTTACCTAATTACTTTTTTCCCTTCACTGTCTAATTGCCGAGAGTGCTGGTCACTGGAATGTTCTACTTTTGAAGCATCTGTTGCTACCTCAGGGCTGTGTTCATGGAGTACTTTTGCTTTCTTTAAAATTGAAAGCCGGTGAGGCTGTGTATGGAGCAAGATCTCCTGATTCTATTGTCCACATGGTTAAAAAATGTCAGTCGACCCTCTTGTCAACCAGATGGTTCCATATGTATCTTTGGCCACCTGGAAACATGCCATGTGGAAGAGAAGAGATCAAGCAGAACAGAAGGCAATATATTTTTAAAAATCTCTTTTCATTGCTATTATACTGAACAGTTTTCCCCCACATGCTTCTTATTGGAGCTTTGATCTTTAGAAGCTGATAGTGTTCTCAATTTTCCAGTGCAAGAAACTAAGTGTCAGAAAGGTCAAGCCACTTGCATGGTATCGCATATCTGGTAGGGAAAAGCCCAAGGCTTTTCAAGCATTCTGCTCTTTGCCCTACTATCACTCCACTTTACCAAGGACAAACATTGCTCTGGGAAGGTGGCAGAAGTCATTTTGAACAAACAAGATAGTCCCAGTCAAAACTGATTCAAATTCAGAATGTCAGTTTTATCTCGATTAAAAGCTTCCATACCATCTCACTCTAAGCAACTGCAAGACCCATGACTTTAAAATATTTTATGGGCCTTTGTTTACAAAATGTGTAACTCTTGCCTTCACTTTGTCACCGAGCTTTCCAGTCCCATTTTCAACAGACAACTAGATATCTCACTTGCTCATCAAGGAGGTATCTTAAACTTAAGATGGACTTCTTGACTCCCATGTCTGTCCCCCAAAATGTTTTATTCTCTGTGATGTCCATGTCTGCAAAATATACCCATTTCTCCGTTATTCAGATACCCAAACTACAACTCCACCTTGATTCTTCTTTTTAACTTTGCATCAAATCCACAATCAAGGTCTGTACGTTCTGTGTTGAAAACATAGTGGTCATATTCTGAATCTGACCACTGCTGTCCAGCACCCCCACTATCCTCCAGTTCCAGGCTACACAGAACTCCTGATTGGGCTACCCCAAGAGTCCACAGGGGTTTGTTTGGGTTCTTGTACAGAACAGCAAGAATAATCTACAAATATAAATGCGACTGTTTTACTCTCCTAATTAAAATCTTCCAGTAACTTCCATTCACTAGGAATAGAATCACAATATCTTATTGCATAGTACCTGGGTCTTAAGGAAGCAGGCCGTTCTTACCTTGCTTGTACTAATGTAACGCACTCTGCATTAACTGTGTTGCTTTCACAGCTATTGGATTATGTATTTGTTTCTCCCTTATCACAATTTGCAGTGCATTATTATGGAATGTGTCCCCACCATTTCCTAGAAATTCCTAGGGAGTGGGGATCAATAAGGAGGTGGGTACAGTCAGTCTGCTAATTAAATATGGGAGATTTAGAATCAGGACAAAACTCAGTTCAGATGCTAAATGTGTCACTCCACTTCCATAAGGATCTTTGGGAAGTTGACCTTTTAGAGTCTAAGGTTCTTCATGTGTCAGATAAAGAATGCATGTGAGGGGGCAGGAGCAGTGGCTCAGAGGTTGTAGCATTTGCCTGTCGTGCACAAGAACGCGGGTTTAAACTCCAGCACCATGTACACAACGAAGTGTTGGAGCAACAAAAGCTACATGAAAAACTAAATAAAATTGATTCTTTCTTTCTCTCTGTCTTCCACACTGTCCCTCTCTCTTTTAAAAAAAAAATGTGAGAACATATTTGAGATTCATGATTGTTGGGTTCAACTCTTGACCTTGTTACTTATTCATGCCTAATTTTTCTTACCTGTAAAACAAGGATGTTAATAGAGCAAGGACTCATAATGAAATTGTGAGCATTAAAGTAATTAATCTACCAAAATTATTTAGAATGCCATATGGCAGACAAATAAACAAGCCATAAATATTAGCTACTTTTAATATTAGTATTCAGTAGAATTGTGATAGGGCATGTGACCTCCTGCTTGTAAGGAGCTGGGCACATGGAAAACGCTGAACAATGGAAGCTGATCCTGTGATCTCTCAAGACCTTGCACGTGCCTTGCCATTAGAAAGTTTCCAGAAAACCATTTTAAGTGGGACATAATATTTTATATGGGATGAAGTATAACGAAAGAATCAAGAAAATGGCGATCGATTTGTAATAAGGCAACAAATTAAGGCACGCACAAAGCCTTGTCCAATGCTCAGCCATTGCTTCTCTTGTCACGCTGAAGATCATCTCTGCATTGCATATGGTGAAGTAATATTTTTATGACTAGATTAAATAAAAATATATTTCTGTGCTTAGCATCCCTTTTGGCTGACTCAGCGGACCACATAAAAGGTGAAAATACTAGGGAAGATGCACTAAAATCTTCTTTCCCTTTCCCCCCACGGGAGATTTTAAAAAGTCAAAGCTTTATAATCATTTATAGAACCAAAGTCAGCGAGAGAGAAGTGGTGTGCATACAGAAGACAATTGTAAGTTGGGCTTCCCAAGACTTTCTTTTCTAAGAGCAATATAAAACAACGCCTGATTTATAGCATTTTTTACATATGAATGGACCTAGCATGCAGACTAACGAAGGCACTTGCAAATGACAGAAGATGTGTCTTCTAGGAGGTGAGACTGCTTTTCTCATGTAGCTTGTCATTTGGTGTACAATTCAACATTTTTGCACACACTGAGCACTGAAAACTGATCATATGATTTCATGATTGTTAACCCATCCTAACTAAAATGTTATAAATGTAATGACTCATGCACCTCTGTAATCACAGCAACACAGGAGGCTGAGACAGGGGAATTGATAATTTAGGGAAACCTTGCTCCAAAATAAAAAATACGAAGGGTCAGGTATGTAACTCAGTGGTACAGTTCCTGGGTTCAATTCCCAGTATAAATAAGTAAGTGAATGAATGAATGAATGAATGAATAAATAAATAAATGTTAAAATAACATAAGAAATACAGTGGTTCTCTCTATAAAATCCAAGATCACTACATATCATCTAACCACATGACACAAACGACAAACTAAGAATTTAGAATCGGCACTTTTCTGACCAAAACCTTAACAACCAAAGAGCATAATCTCTCCTGATTTACAGTCACTGTGATACTTCCTGTCATTGTACCAGGACATGACACTATGATGGAACTGAATTGTTAGTGTTGAACGCCAGGGTGCTGCATGCCATTTGCCTGGTAGAGGCACGTAGTAGACTGCTTCTCCACAAGCATTCTGCTTTAATCATCCACGGGCACAGAGGAAACGACTTCCACAAGCCCTGAACCTCCTCTGTGTAATCACAATAGGTATGACAGAAAAATTAATTTTCTATAAAGCACATGGAATCACTAATTTTTATGTGTTCTAAAAGGAAGAGCTTAAGTAGATAAATCAAGAATCCTATTTAAGAACACTTCCTTTTCTCTTCTAGGAAGACAACATGGCTGTCCTGCTACTATAGTTTGGATCTTAAGTGTCCCCCATGGGGCCATGTGTTAAAGGCATGGTCCCTAGCCCTTGGGACTACTGAAAGGTGGAGGAACCTTTAAGACAGGGAGCTGGGTGGAAGGAAGTCAGGTCATTGGTGACGTGCCCTTGAATAAGACAGTGGAACCCTGGCCTCTTTCTTCTCTCTATTTATCTTTTCCAGTTGCCATGAAGCAAGCAGTGTCTTTCACCAGAATCATTTCATACTGCTAAGCTTTCTATGCCTCTCATAATACAGTCTAAATAAATGAATGATTTATACTTGTTAGAGGTTTCCCTGTGATTGATATGGAAAATTACCAGAAGCCACTCAGCCAGGCAGCAAACCCCCTAACTCACTGAATCTGCAGACTCAGGCCCTTATCTGAACCTATTGTTTCCTGCCCTTATCAGAGGATCCCTACTCTACTGAGAAACTCAGTTTAATCCCTACCTACTAAAAAACTTCACCAGAAAACTCCCACTTTGGCCCCTCCCCTCTCATTCTCTCTATTTCTACCCCAGGCTGTAAGCAGCATGTGGGACCCAGACTCCACTGGGCCCCCCTCCACAGGTTTCCCCCAAATAAACCTGTGTTACTGCTGAGCCGCTGCTCCCTTCTCCTTTATTTTCTTCACTTTTTCCTCTCTTTCCTTACATAATGGATGTTGAAGCCTGAAGGCACAGATAGAGCTCTTATGCTCTCTCTTTTCCTTTCAATTCTGCCTTACTCTACTTCTCCTTCATTCAAGATGTGAGGATTCACAGCACCCTCCAAGTTCAATGCAGCTAAATGGTCGCTGGAATGTGACCCGAAATCAGTCTCTCCAAGGGATGAGATTTTTTCAGTCTCATGGCTATATGAATGGAGCAGGAGCTTTTCTGAGCTCTTTACTGGGGTCCTCTGGAAACCCCATTCTTGTCTTTACCTTTGCTGTTCTCCCAGACCTCCAGATCATAGATCCATTCTCTATTTGGTTCCTGCATGCAACACTGGTCAATCAACTCATCTGAGAGATAAGACTCCGAATATCTCACAGAGGTACCCTCTAGAAACTCCCGCTGGACCCTGGGGGTCCTCACCTTGGGATTGGAGTTCAGGGAACCCACTCTTTCCAGGTGCACTGCTGTAGGGTGGTAAGGAGCAAACAGAGGACTCTTTGTTTTCTCCTGTCACCTCTGTCACACCTCTCCATTACTCAATGGTCTGAATTTGAAATTCAGGACCTTTGATCCAAAAATACTAACAGATCTTAATAACTTCCTAAAACAAAATGCCAAATGGTCTTAATCAGGACCAATATTTCAAAGTTCCCACCAAGGGGGATCCTCTGGGCCTTCCCTTGACCTCCACCAGGTCAGTTTCTCTCTCTCTCTCTCTTTCTCTCTCTCTCTCCACCACCTCTCCCTCTGGCAGCTCCAGTAAGGACCATTCACATTGCTGGACATAACATCTACCACCAGCCATAACCTACTGAGTGAGGGACTCTCCCTCTGACTCTTCTGGATTCCTGGCTTTCTCTCCACCAGAGTCTTTGGGGGCCCTCCTCACTCCATCTTATCTAGCAGGGGCCAGATCCCACTAAAGCACCCATGACACACCCCCTTTGGGTGCTGTGCCAAACATATCCAGACCTGGGTCTCCAAGACACATTCAAACCTCAAAGACAGATGTTCCTCTGTAATAATGCTTGGCCCCAATGCAAGCTGGACAATAACAATCCTGGCCTAAAAATGGCACATTTGACTCCCAAATTATCTGGAATCTTAAACTCTCCACTGCAATGGCAAATGGTCCAAGGTTCCCTACATCCAGGCCTCCATTCCAGACCTGATACCTCTATCCAGACCTTTTCTCTCCCCAAACTGCTCAACTTTTCACATTCCTCTCTTTAAAGAAAAACCCTCTTGGTACCCCTCCCTATTTGGGAATTCTACTTCCTTCCTATTAATCTAAATCCTGTTACTTTGCTCTGTCTGACCCTGTGTCCATGGATTTCATTCCTCCAATTTACAGAAAAAGAACATACCCAGCCACACTGTGTTACATTTACAGGGAGATCTTCAGAAGCGTGAGTAAAATTAACAATTGCTGTATCACTTTTCCAGGAATTTTCTATGCCATTTTATGAACTCAAAAATACTGGGACCTTGTCAGTCATGTGGCTGCCAGACTCAAGACTCAGGAAAGGCTTTGCTGTAGTGAGACTTATCGATCTCTCTGTGCCTCAGCGGAAAGAACGTCAATCTGATCTTGCTTCAGTTTCCTTTCATGGCAATCCATTCAATCAAGAAACTGAGGTCTCTCTTAGTAGCACCCTAATTTTCTGGCCAGGTCTAGCCCCTGCTGTAAATGCAGGGTCTCTAGAAATGGCTGAAAGTCAATCGATTGCACATGGAAGCTCCATCTCCTTTCATGACTTCTTACCTGATGGTACAGGGAGGACCTTAGCAGCTCCTTAGACAACAGGATGAAATAACTTCTTAGCATAATCTAAGGACTCCTAAATCAGAGTCCTACCTGTCAATCTACCAATGAGTGAGTCACCCCTTTCTCCTTCTCTGTCTTGTAGCAACCTCCCCCAATTTTAGAGGACAGACAGATGTAAAGGATAAGAGAATAATTCTACGCATGGGCCCACTGTGCTGACCTCACATGCTTTCTTTTCCAAAAGGCAATTTACCTGCAGGGGAGCCTGTCTGATCTTAGTGAACAGACTGTCACCTTCCTCAGCAAACTACCTGTTATCTGCAGGGGAAATGCTGGCTCAAAATAATGTTAATAGGAGGAACTCAAATTACCCTCAAGGAGACTTTTGAGACAGGATCCTTAAACTCAGGGAGATAAGGACAATTCCCTCCTAACCAGAATCCTATTAGAACCAGTCAGCATGGGCCAAAGTGACTTAGAGTTGCCATGGCAGTAAGGACTATCTTTCAATCAAAAGTCAAGGTGAGGGGCTGGAATGATGGCTAAACAGTTATGGTGCTTGCCTGTCATGCACAAGTCTACTGGTTCAAACCCCAGCACCACCTACACAACGAAGTGTCAGAGCAATGAAGGCCACATGAAAAACTAAATAAAATTAATTCATTCTCTCTCTCTATCTCTTTAAAGAAAAAAAAAAAAGTCAAGGTGAACCTAGGGGGGATTCCTGTTAATTTCTCTGGGATTCCCGGTAAAACTGGAAGTATATGAGAGGCAATATCTGAACATCTTCCGCCCGCCTCAAGAAACACAGCTTGAGTCTTTTAGATGTATTTAAGTTTTCTCTTACGGTCAAGTAAGTGTGTAACTTTATGTAAAAGTTCGTAAAATGAAAGTTTATGTAGGTTTACAGGCAAGGTAACCAATAAGTGCTGTCCTTTCTATATTGTATCTAATATAGAAGGGCCACACTGCCATTTGAATGAATATTTAAAAAAGAAGAATGAAGTGGGTTAAAAACTGGAAGAACATTTTTACAAATAAATTCTTGCATCTGTGAGTCTCTTGAATCTATAATTCAAAACCAAAAACATAAGTGAGGACAGCCTTGTTACTGTACTTGACCAAGTTTCGTAACCTGGAGCACAGTTAGGCCTTTGAGTAAGAGAGGGTTTCATTCGTAGAAGTCTAGTGAGGCAGGCAGTGCCTGGAAGGTTGGCTGTCATGTCTCTTCCACACTTTCCATTCCAACTGGTTCTGCTCCCTCGGGTTCCTCCTTACTCAGCATATAAACAAGCAGGCTTTGCCTGTGCTTCTAAATATCCCAATCAATCTACTAAATCTTGACTTTTCTATCAAAAGTGCAAAAAAGGGGCTCCTTCTCTCCTCTGAAAAATAAAAGGTGGCTAAATACTCAAATAGGAAGAGTTCTAATCAGGGAGCTATGGGATACCCAGGCTTCCTTTTGCCCCTTAGCCTCATTTCTGAAAACAAAACCTATTATCTCACACCATCTGAGAACTCAAAGAAGTAAAAGGATAGCTTTATTGAGCTTATCATAAAAGTTTCTGGAGTTTTCACCTTTTTTCCTATTTTTCAATACCTAGAAAAATGTTAAAGATCTAGAATCCTTAGTTATAGCACCTTTTAGATATACTTGTAACACATATAAAAATGTTAAAAATATAAAAAGTTATGCTTCAAAATGGAACATTTTGAACAAAGGATATAAATTTGCAACATAATGGAAAGTTATGTTTCTAAATTAATTGGGACTCAAACACTATGCTGAAAAATAGCATAGCGTATATAGAAATTTAAATTTGCCCCCCCAAACTTAAGACAATATCTGTATTTATTTTTATTTATTTTTTATTAAGAAATTTATTTGTTGAACAAACACCCTTCCAATGAAACAATATATTTATTTTCTGAAAATCAGATTTAGCCTCAGAGTCCCCCTAATTGCCTACCCGTATCCCTCCCCCCTTCCCTTTTCCTTCCCCATACATCTCTACAAATGCCTTAGGTTGTATTTATATGTGACGATTTTTATGCTAATCTGTATCTGGTCTCTGTACTGAATATATGCCTATACGGTCATGAAGCTTAATTTAAAATAAAATGCAGAGCTATCACTGCCCTTTGAAAATATTTCAAAAACATGAAAGGGGAAAAAAGAATTATCTAAATAGTTCATACAAACACTGTTTCAAATCCTCGTTAAATACCTTTCCGCAGCTAATTCCCTAGTGGTAGTTTTGCAGTCATACATGGTTTAAGTCAAAAGCAGTTCCCATTCCCATTCTATACTGACATGGTAGCCTTGTCTCAGAGTGCACATTTTTAATTCGTCCTTGAACACTTACAAATTTCTACATGTAACAGAACTCTAAGATTGCTTAAGCAAGTCCAAACTTGGATTTCAAGTTAAGTTGTCAAATGCCAAAGATCTGTTCACAAAATCAACATGGAAGAGTGAGTGGATACTTTTGAATAAGACAGAAAGGGAGCAAGACTCCTGTAAATGGCCTTAAACACATACACATACACATACACACACACACACAAAGGGAAACTCTGCATGGGACCTGTCTCCAGTCCAAAGCGTAGAAAATTAGACAAAATGGCTTCCAGCAACAAAACACAGTCACTACACTGGAATGAGTGTTGGACAAGGGATTCATGGCCAATGTACCTGCGTGCAAGGCAAAACTGTACCACCACTAACCCCCGTAACCTTATGCAGCAAAGTGAGCTGTGCAAGAGCCACGATTCTTTACTTACAAATTGGGGGTGTTAATACCTACCTTATGGAATACATTTTAATAGAACAAAGTTCACAAACTTTGTAAAACATAACTACACAAATAATGCATATACAACGTGCAGACTACTACACAAGTCTGTATTGTATTTATTGGTATAAATAAGATGGAATTACTTACCAAGGATGAATTCCAACTGTGGTTCATTTGGAATCTTCTGAATACCTATAAGTAATAGGTATAAATTCAGATTAAAACAGATTCAACTCATTATCAATAATATGACAGCATACCTGACTATGTTTCACCCTGACCAAAATGTGCAAAAACATTGTTTTGCAGAATGTACAAATATGGCTAATTAGTCCCAATAGCTGTAAATTCTCAGAAAAGGGCATAATATTTGTAGCCCAACTAGATATGACTGAAGATTTTATTGGTCATTTTAGCTCCTTGACCATGAGAAATATATGATATCTTTCAACTGTGTCTATTTCTTGTGGAAGCATGCAAACAGAAGCAGAACCTTAAAAAAAAAAAAAAAAAACCATCTCAGCAAAGCACTCCTTGAAATGGATTTTCTTTCAATCCACTCTGGCCAGCTGTAAATAGGAAACCATTAACTGAAGGAAATCTCCAACTAGCGTACGGTGGGCATTGTGGAGATGCTGATTATTCTGCTAATTTACAGTGTGCTTACACCAACATTCTGATAAATGTTCCCATTCCTTTTGTTAGCAATGTTTAAAAAATACAACATGGCTAAATGACTTGTGATGAAATGGGAGGGGAAGTGCGTCTGAGGACCAGGGCATGGAAATGCACACATCTGATGGCTGGGAATTGGAGTGGTCAGGTTGCAATATGTGATAATGTGGGAGGTGGATGTTTGATGGCCACACAGTGCAGCGTCCTCCTACAGCAGAGAGGGTGAAACCTGGGAGGATGGATGGGATGCCATTTGTAACAACTCATGAGCCACCGAAGAAGCACAAGTAATATGCGTGGAAAAGTAAACCACTGAGAAATAAATATAAGAATATTGTAAAAATACTTTCCTGGCTTGTTTTTGCTGGTGCATTCGTGAGACACTATTTAAATTTACTGGGGTTTGGTCACTAATATACTGCAAAATCTACCTCTTTGCATAAAATAATATTTTTATTCACAGAGTTAAATTTTTTTTTGCATGGTAACCACTTATTTTTTTCCTCCTGCTGACATTTAACAATGCTGTAGTTAATAATTTTAGACTTTCCAAGAGAGGTTAAAGGGACAATCATTAGGTAGGTCTTTGTGAAATTCGAATAGTCTGGATTTTTTAAAAGGTTATGAATAATTAACTCTGCTGGAAGCTTTGACAACCAAACTTCTTGAAAATGCACCCAACCAATACCATTTTCTAAAGATAATTTTTATAATGTAAATTAAAGGAGAAGGTTAGGAATATATTTGCCAGTGTTAAATGACTGGGCAACAAAAATCTTCTGAAAGAAAACGATGCAATTCATACTAAATTGTAAAATACACACAGAATTTTAAGCATGAGAGAAAACATACAATTCTTCCAATGATTTTAATCACTTGAGTAGCGTAAATGCAAATTTTGTCCAAATCTCTGAGCTTGTTGTAGTGATGTGAATTAGTGCTTGCTGGCTGAGCAGCAACAGTTTAACCTTCTTATGTAACTGTTTTTCACTAATGCTTTCAACTTAAATGCCTTTTGACTTTAAAGAGAAAAGTCTCTGTTCTTGAAAAATAATTTCGTATAAGAATATACACATTCCAAATGCAAAATGTTTTTAAATAGTCCGTGTCTAGAAGATGTCTTCAAAAGTATTTACTAGTGTTAATACAAAATAAAATACTGATTTACCATTTGATATTTAACCATTTCATGGACTAACATCTATCTCTCCAAAGATAGAAGAAATGAAGTGTACCATATGCTCACAATGCTGACCCAAACACTGCAAAGGAAAAATGGTTGGGCAACCTCATGTCAGCTGTTAGAACCCACCTTTCTGTGAATGCATGAGTTTGCATGATTAGTTCACTCAACGCGCATCCTCAGAGAGGTACTGAGAGGGGCACGAAACTACTTACTTGTGAACTGAGTATCCCCAGTTTCATTTGCCTGGGCTGTGGGGAGAAAATGCTGGCCTTCTTCTGATGCTCCTTCCTCTTTGATTTCCATGATCAGCCTTCACAATTGTTTAATTTGCCAAGTGTTCTGTTCTAATATCACCAGCCAACGATGCTTGTAGATCTGTCTTCACAGTAAGGTTTGATATCCCACTCTGAAATTCTGCATGTAGGAGACATTGAGAATGAAAATAGCATTTATTTTGGAGTTCAACAAAAAGCTAAGAACTAAAGGTAAGTAGAGTACAACTACCTGCAAACGAACTTCCTTCCTTCCCATCCCACTCATGCTTTCAGGAACAGGCCATGAAATGAATGTTCTAGGCTAAATAGGAGTTTTCCATGCAATTAGATGGCCACGTGAGTGACTTCTAAATTCTGAAAGGTAAATTCTTTCTCTTCAAGTTAATTCTGTAAGAGAGCAGGTAGATATAGGGACTGCTAATGTAATTTGCGCCTAATTTAGCAGCAAGGGCAGACAGCAACCTGTCAAGGCATTAGCCTGTTTTGCCAAGGTGAGAACTGCTATCATTCCTCCCATTAGAAATGCCCTTGCTGTTCATCTTTCCATCTGTCCATCTTAGAACATAATTCATGACCACAAAATGATAATTTGACACGATACTCTTCTGAGATGGACCAACAGGTTGCATAGAGCAGTTTCCCACTCTATTATTGTCCATGAAATTTTTTGCTGTTCTGCCTGACAAAGATTTAATTGTTTAACGATTGGGATATGTGGTGAAAAAATGAATAATAATTCTAAAAAGCTAAAGCTCAAGGGGAAATGAAAGTAATAGCAAATTGATGAAAATTAGCATGGGAAAAGAAAGCCTCTCCAAAAATTTAATACCCTGTTACACAGACAGCCTCAAATAGTTACAAATTCATTTTGATACTTAGCATGATGTACATGACCAAGAATGAATTGAAAAAAAAATCAATGTTGCTTTAAATCAAGTTACCAGCCGAATTAAAATGTATGAAAAATCTTTAAGTGTCTACCCAGCACTGTTTAATGAGATAGGAGCAATCCAGTGGTTGGGAATACTGATGTGGTCTCAAACTTTACAAATCAACAGGCTCATTTTCTGTTGTTCTTAACAATGCAGCTTCATTTATAATTCAAGTCGAGTTGTTAAAAATCATCTGGCAAAACTTAAATCCAGAATGCATTTTGAATCTTTAGAAAATATTACAATAAAGTTGCAGAAAAATACACATTGGTTTCTAATGATATAAGGGGAACACTTTCTGGTGCAGACCAAATTAATTAGACCAAATCCATAAATTTCCAAATAATGTTTTGAATTAAGACAATGTTTCCTAAATTCTTTTCTTGGCTATGAATTTTAGAATTCTTTTGTGATAAAGAAAGACACAAATTCATTGCACAACAAAGGACCTGCAATCAATTCTAGTAGTGGGATAATACTCACAGAAGATTGCACTTGCGTATTACCTGAATGTATGGACCTTGCTAACGCATTGTGTTCCTTTACCAAAGACTCAAACCTTAATCCTGGTAAGTCAGCTTAAAAGTGTGAAAGGAGATTTACATGTGGCATTATGAACAAATCCTTGTAAAATAACAGCTCAGTATAAAAAGGAAAAGTAATAAAAATAAATTTCCACTGTGTGTAATTGTGTGCACTTGTGTAATTAGGGGGTGAGAGAAGACCAAAGTAAGATGTCTACAGTGACTGATGACAATGACCCCATTCAAAGCCTATCAACCACTCAAAGCTAGTTGACTAAGTGAAAATAACTTCAATTCAGAGATTTCGTTAGAAGCTTGTTTGATTGTTCAACAAATAAATTTCTGAAAAAAGAAAAGGAATTTAGAGAAAATTGAGAGAAGTAAACAAAACAAGGATTATGTGATAACCTTTGAGATTCTATTTATTTTTATTCTTAGCTGCACTGAAGACTAACTGAAGTTTACAATGCACACTTCAGAATGAATCTGTGACCGATCTCCAGGAAATTACTGCATTTCTAACTGATAAATAGAGCATTTACCTATGGTTGTGGTTTGGTGTAATAGTTCCTTTTCTGTGTCTATTTGGAAATTTTCTGGTTTGGAGATCATGCACAAGAAGAGACTGTGGTTTCTGCATGCCACAAGCATATTTAAGAAAACTTAAGCATAGCAACTTCTCAGTCCATGTCTCATATTTTGTCCTACTCAGAGAAGCAACAGGCCAAATGGTCACAATGTTCAGAAAATTTTCTTGGTTCTCTCCTGCTCCTCTCCAAAGAACAGAAGGATCAATAGTTATTGCTTATTTATGTGCAACTGAACAGTATTTCTCAATGATCAACAAGATACCAGGTATTTGTTAATGTTTTTAAATCTCATATTACAAAGAATATTCTGACAAGTACATAAAATGTATCACAATTAATTAGGAAGAGAAGATGAATAACACATATAGAAAAATCAGAGACTGCATGACGAAGGGCAAAATGTGATGTGCTCAGCATTAGAATCCCACAGTGAAGCTGGTCACTTACTGGTGACAAGAAATTAAAGCAGCATCATGATGTCACTGCAGTGTTATGGTGGCAAAGGTGGGTATAGGAGATGAGTTTAAGGAGCATGCCCTTAGCTATCATGGTACTTTATTAAATAGCGCATGTCTATCAAAGTGTCATAGAATGTAGTAACATCCAATTTGAGAATTTTTAAAGAAAATGAAGATGAATAAAATATCTGTGGAGTATTATTACTCAGTCATAAGGAAGAATGACTTTATGGCATTTCCCAGCAAATGGACGGAACTTGAGACTATCATGCTAAATGAAATAAGCCAGTCTTGAAAAGCCGAAGGTCAAATGCTCTCTCTGATATGTGGAAGCTAACCCAAAATAAAGATCAGAATAGACAGAAGGAAAGGAAATGAAAGGAGGAGGAATAAGATAGGGAAAGTTCAAGGAGTGAATCAGACTTAATTTTCCGATGTTCATATGTGAACACACCACTGGGAATCATTAATATGTTCATTAACAAGTCACCAAATTAAAAAAAAAAGAAAACTATTAGTAAATAATAGAAATATCAGTAAAGGGAAGAGAACAGGGACAATGGAAAGTAGAAATATCAGTAAAGGGAAGAGAACAGGGACAATGGAAAGAAAAATACTAGGAAGGAATTGAAATAAGTTACATGCCATACTTTTATAATTATTTCACTGATTATTCTATTGGGATGTATATCTACAAAGAACAGGAAGCAAAGAAAGGGGCAGGAAGGTACAATACTGTAAAAATCCATGCTTTTAATAATTATTATGTCATATTGCATTATATGTCAAGTATGACTAAAGAGAATGGGGGGAGAGAGGAACAAAGGGGAAGGGGAAACACCAAGGATGGAATTTGAAGCAGCTTCACTCCATGCTTTTGTAATCATGTCGTGGTGTATACTAACGTACCATATATCTAAAAACAAAAGAAAGATCAAGGGAGTTTAACAAAATTATGGAAGATGAAAGAAAGGAAAGAATTAGATCTTGTAGTGACTGCATGTAACAAGTTGTGATAAAGCAAATATTTTGCAAAGAAATAATACCACTTCAGTACCAATAATCTTGTCCTTACAAGTGTCTATAAAGCCATGATAATTATCATTCTAGGGCAAGAACGAGCAAAACAATAAGGTTCAGGGAAACAGGATATGCTAAAATCTTACTCATTTTCTACTATATGTTCTAGAATCTTTGCATTGTAGGCTGAAGATCATCCTGACATTGGTGAAGGTGGAACCAGAGACAAACTTGCAAAGGTGAGTGAGAACAGGTCTCAAGGGTGAGAGTTGTGCTCCTCCCTGGAACCTGAAGACCCAACAGTGGGGAGAAGCTCATTGGTGGATGACAGGTGGATGCCCTGTCCACACTGTAAATATGGGACAAGCTAACTTCCAGGTTGCTCCTGTGCCAATGCAAGGCTTTCTCCTAGGAGTAGAAGAAAGTAAAGTCCCCTATGTGGAGGGACAGAGAGACAGGACCTCTGTTAAAATCCAGGATTCCTTCTGCTCTCATGCATGGATGTAAAGAAACTAACTTCTCAGAAATGATACCTGTATGTGAGTCTTGGGGTTCCTGACCACAGGGCTATAAGGACTGTGGCAGAGATTGATGAGATATTAGCTTCCCAGGCCAAGAAGCAGATAAGGGGTCCAGCCAAAGTTCAGCAGGACTTCTCTGCTCTCAAGAGCCAAGGCAATGCCCAGTTAGTCAGAAATGAACAACTAGGCTATAAGAAGACAGCTTATGTGTTAGTCTAGTTGGGTAGGTGAGCAGCAATGGACCCAGGATCACCATGCTTCTGTGCACCATGAAAACCATCCACCCCGGAACAGCGCGGCAGCAGTGTGTTTCATTTATCCAGTGGCACCCATTTCCTCGCTGGGAAGATGATTCAGAGAAAAGGAGAGGCTAGCTGGGAAACATAAACAGAACAGACTCTTTCTAATACAGCTTACCCTGTTTAACCAAACAGTAGTGGAGTGTGCTAGTTAGCTTTTGGTCACCATGAAAGAATATCTGAGAAAATCAAATTAGAGGTGGACAGATTCATTTTGGCCCATGGTGCCAGGGATTTCAGTCTGTGTTTGGCTGACTTCATTGTTTCTGGGCCTGTGGTAAGGCAGAACATTATGGCAGGAGGACATGGCAGAGAAAAGAGTCGCAGCTCACTGTGGCCAGGAGAAGGAGAAAGAGAGATAGAGAGGGAAGAAAGACAGGGACAAGATCTAGTCCCCAAGGGTATATTGCCAAGGATCTACTTCCTCCAAATGGACCATATCCTACTTCCTAATATTCCATTTAGGCTATAGGAACTTATCAGTAGACTAATCCATTGATAAGGTTCCCACCTTCATGATCCAATCAATCACTTCCCCAAATTCCCACCTCTCCACCTCTGATCCTTGCTGCAAAGGGGAACAAAAGACTTCAACACATGAGCCTTGGGGACATAATACATCCAAGTCACAACATGAGACAAAACTTAACAGGTTTATTTATTTTTCTTTTTTCTTTTCCTGCTCTCAACTATTGGGTGCTTATGAACTTACAGAGGAAAAAAAAGACAAATCCTTTCAATTAGAGTGAAACTTTCCACTCCTTCTGCAAATTTAAATAATCAAAATCATGTTTTACATGATTTTTTTTTAATTTCAACATGTTTCTCTCTTTAAAATAAGCAGATCATTGGTAAACAGAATAATTGATTTTCAAATAGGAAAAAAAATTGATGTAGAATCTTCCTTTGAAAGATGTCAGTCTGAAGAGGAGCAAGTGAAGTGAATATTTAGAATGAAATATAGTAAATGATGTGAAAAGGGTATCATTAAGGTGTGGAACACAATGAACAAGCACCCAAAAAAGGTTCAAATCATCAAGAATGAATTCATGAGCAGGGCGCGATGGTTCACACCTGTAATCCCAGCAGCTCAGCAGGCTGAAGCAGGAGGAATACAAGGTCAAAGCCAGTCTCAGCTACTTAGTGAGGATTTCGGCAACTTGGGGAGACCCAATCTCAAAATTAAAAGTAAAAAGGGCTGGGAATGTGGCTCAGTGTTTAAGCACCCCTGGCATCAAGAAAAAAAAAAAGAGTGAATTCATGAAAGAGGTTCAGGACATGAACTGGGTAAGAGTGTGCATTATTGGCATTCCAGAACAACAGAGCAGGAGGAGGGGACGATGTGGGAGAAGAAGACTAAGACTAACCAGAGAATTGCAAGTCGTTCATTTGGCTGATGTTGAGAGATTGGGTTTTATGCCTCCTCCCCAAATTCTATACTTAAATTAATTTTGTTCATTTCAAGAAAGTCTTTATGATTATTGCATATTATTTATACAGAACAGTCAGGTTTTCTTTCTGGCACATATGCATCCACCTAAAAAATAGTGTGATCAATCTGACTCCCTAATACCTTACTTGCCCCCCCTTTCTCCTCCCATGACTCCTTTTTCTCTACTCTGTTGTCTCCCTTACATTTTCATAGCCTCTTTCTTTCCCCTCATCTAAGCTTCCACGTATGAGAGAAAAGAACAAGACTTCATAAATAGGATGGCATTATATTTAAAAACTTCTACACAGCAAAGAAACAATTAACAGAAGAATAAACATCCTACAGAACAGGATAAAATCTTCTAACAGAGGGTTAAAATCTAGAATATGTAAAGAACACAAACAATTCAATGCTAAAAAAAAAAAAAAAAAACCAACCCAACCAATAAATGAACAAATTTAAGGACACTTAAAAGGACACTTCTCAAAAGAATTAGTACAAATGACCAACAATGAAAAAAATGTTCAACGTCCTTGGACATCAGAGAAGTGTAGATGAAAACTACAATGAGATTCCATTTTACGCCATTTAGGATAGTGATCATCAAGAATAAAATAACAATAAAAGCTCCTGAGGATGTGAGGAAAAGGAATTCTTTTACACTGTTGGTGGGAATGTAAATTTGGAGTAGCCACTATGAAAATTAGCATGGAAATTTCTCAAAAAGCTAAAAATAGAACTACCATAACATCTAGTTGTACCACTCCCTGCCATTTATTCAAAACAATTAAAGCCAGCATACTTTATAGATAAATACATGTTCATTTTACAGCAACACAATTCAAAACAGTCAAGTTACAGAATCAGCTTAGATGTCCATCATAAATGAATGGATAAAGAAAATGTGGGATATATACACAGCAGAGATTTTTATTTTTTATTCTAGCATCTGATATTTTTTATAGAAAATCTAATGGGTAGCATAACATAAGGCAGATAAAAGAAAAGCTACTCTGTTTGAATTGGGACTGGAAAGCAGAGGCCCCATTTGATTCTTGGCCTTACTCATCCTCTCTTGGATTTCATGAAATGCCTTCCAAGAGTTCAATTTGAAGACTTCATGTGTCTCCCCATTTTAATTTTTTCTTTCTGGTGGTGCTTGTTTCTAAAATTAAATGGAAATTACTTTTGGAGGAAAACTACACAGATAAGCAAAGATCAATTAGTACAGCAGCTTTTAGACCAGACTGGAAAAATTAAGCTTACTTAAGAGTAGAAAGACAGTATGTTAAATACACTTTCAGCAGGACAGTAACATGATCATATTTGAATTTTAAAGAGTTTACCAAGGGTCAAGGTAAGTAATGCACACTAACGTGGTAATGGTGTGAAAAACCACCTTATTTGGAGACTATTTTAATATTCTAGGAAAATAAAATAATAATGAGTCTAAACCAAGACAGAAATGATGATAAGAAAAGAGAACCATGATTCCAAAGAAAATTATTACTTCGAATTTACTGGCCTTGGTCATAGAAATCTTGTTGACATTCAGAAAATTATGGACCACTAAAAACCATCTGGAAAATAAAGGAAGAATTATTCTGCCAAATATGTTGAATTTAGTTTTAATTATGTTGTTTTGAAGAAACTTCACATATTCAGAAAGCATTTGAAGACATACAAGTTTAGATTCTGGGGAGAGATATTAAAGCAGATACGCGTATTTGGAAATCAATGGTGCATCGTTAAGTCAAAATATGTATAAAGTTCCTTAAAAAAATGCATGTAATGGGGCTGAAAGTGGTGGCTCAGCAGTCATTGTGCTTGCCTGGCATGCACAAGTAGATGGGTTCAAACCCCAGCACCCAGGTACACATTTAAGTGCACAGCAATGAAAGCCATGTGAAAGACTCAATAAAAATTGGTTCTCTCTCTCTCTCTTCTCTTCTCTCTCTCTCTCCTGTCTTTTAAAAAAAATGCATGTAATGAGACAGAGGGTTAAGGAATCAGTCTAAAGACACAAAAGTATTTAAGGAGACAAGAAGGAATTCCTTGGAAAAATCATGGACAGTAACAGGACAAGCCGCAGATAGGAGCAAAAAATGGAATACTACTTGACAGGCATTTCTCAAGTAGGAGAGATCACTGGGTTCAAGGGGGTTTTCTTTTCTTTTAGTTTTTCAAGGATGAGGAGCTGTAAGCATACCTAAACACTGAAAGTATACAGTCAGAAAAAAAGAGAGCAACACTGAAATTTAAGGAGGTAGGGAGATGATGGATGGAGCAAGGAAAAACCTAGAGTGTACAGTCCACTGGAATGAGAGGAATGAAGGTAAATTGAAAATGAAGCATGATCTGGCAAGTAAGGGCTACAAACTCGAGGATGTCTGCTCAATTGCCTCATTCTTGTTTTCAAAAAAGACATAAACTAAGTTTAGGGGAAAATTTCTCAACTTCAAAAACACAGACTGTAAAGAAAAATTACAATCTGACTACATTAAAATAAAGCTGTCCTGTGAGCAAAAGATACCCGAAAAATGAGAATACAAACTCCATACTGGCAAAGTAGGTGGTTCTGGCTTCCATTTAGGATATAGAACGAGGTAAATAACATCACTCCTTCCCCGAATACAGCGAAAATATGAATTGTGTACAAAATCACACCTTTACCTTAAATAATAAAAAAATAAGCTTTCAGGGCAACCAAAAACCCTGAATCTAAGGAAAAACAGATGCCCCTTAGAACAGACGATGGGAGGAAGGGATGTCAGGCCCTAAATAGTCTGGTAATAAGAATTCAGCCAAACCATTTAAAGAGTTACTGAAGGTTAATTTTGGACTAGCATGGAGTGGAAAGTTCCTGGGATCCACAACCACAGGATCATCTGCCCTCCCTGACACATACTTCTTCATGGACATCACCTATCAGGAGCAGAGTGTGTATCCAGTGAAGATGCCCCTCCATGACACATGCCTGTGGCAGGGGAGAACAGTCATGGCAGGAAGAGCAGGAAACACCACTTGGATCCTCCACGCTACGGAATAAAAGTGACAAGGCCTGATGCCATAGGGGCACAGGTGAAGACTTAGTCCAGATAGGAGATGGAAGCAAGGGAGGAATGGGAAATCATTAAGAATACTCTGATCCTCTATTGCTATGACCCAGGATCAAGGAGCTTACTAAGAAGCCAGCTGAAAAGGACAACAGAGACTACCTCTGACTCCTACTGACAGGTCAGCAAACAACACAGTACAAGCAATAGCAGGGTGCCTACCACTGAAAGAGGAACTAGAGCATAAACCATGACCTTCTCTGTGGTTAGCAGCTCCCAGGCATAGCCTACAGTTGAGAGTGGTGGCGAAAGTCCCAGCCACTCAGCTCCACCCTAAGCCCAAGCTACCACTGGAGGTATCTGTAACTAGTGAGGCACTGAAGCTGGCCATGACAACAAGAACACCAGCTCAGCTAAATTACTGACTAGATTAAACCCCCCAACATGCCAACTGAAGGTCTACACATAAAGCAACACGCCCACTTCTAGGCATGCGTACTCTATCTCAGGCATAGGAGGAGGAGAAGAGAAAGAAAAACATTGAGTAGAAATGCAGAAAAGCAAGAAAGAGAGCTAGATTTGGATATTAGCCAGACATTGGAAGTTCAGGAAGAAGAGTCAGAAAACAAATGTGCTGAAGACTCAGTGGGAAAGGAAGACAACTTGCATGACCAGATGGGAAATGTTAACAGAGAAAGCGATACTGTAAGATGAACACAGGAAACAGGAGGTATCTAAAGCACTGTAACAGAGCTGAGGGATTCCGCTAACAGGCTCATCCACAGATTTCAAACATGACAGGAAACAGTCAGTTTGAAGGTAGGCCAATAGAAATTATCCAAACTAAAACAAAAGAGCAAAAAGAGGAAAAGCAGAAATGCGTCCAAAAACTCCGTGACAACCCCACAAGTCCAATGCTAAGTGCTACTTGAATCTTGGAGGAAATACAGAACTGAATAAATATTTGAAGTGATAAAGACCTGAGGGTTTTCCATGTGCTGAAAGACATCAAAATGCAGATCCAAGAATGTGAAGAAACTGCAAGCAGAGCAATCACACCTCCTCCCCCAGGAAACCAACAAGCAAAAACAAACAGCAACAACCACCAAAAATCCCTATATAAATCATATTCAAACCCCTGAAAGCCAAAGGTAAGAAGAAAAGTATGAAGAAAACTGGACCAAAAAGGCAAATTACATGTAGAACGTAAAAGTAAGAATATAATGGTCTTCTTGTTAGAAACTATGTAATTCAAAGGACAGTGGAGAGGACATCTCTAAAGATTTGAAAGCAGAAACCTGGTCAACCCAGAATTCCTTTCAAAGCAAACATAATTTGTAAAAAAAAAAAAAAAAAAGCAGTAATGAAGGGTTTTATCCAAAAATAAAGAATGACAAATTCATCATCAGCACTTCAAGAAACATTAAAGAAGTTCTTCAAGTGTGACACTCGGATTCGTAAAAGAAATGAACAACTCTGCAGACAGTATAAAGCAAAGAAAAAATTAATTTCATCTGTTGTTCCTTTCAGTGACTATGAAAGATAATTGCCTAGGACAGAGCTTGGCAAATATTTTCTGTTCAGGGCCTGGTAGCAAATATTATGCGCTCGGTGGCCTATCTAGTCCCTGTCACACCATTTCAACTCAACAGTTACAGCGCAAGAGCAGTCACTGAAAATACACAACCAATAGGCACAGCCATGTTACCATAAACTTTATTTACAAAACTCACCATCATTCTGGTTTTGATCTGTGTGCCAGAATTTGCCAACCATTAGAACAAAAACAGTAGCAATATATGTGTGTTTACAACTCACAAATAATAATAGATAATGTAAATAGCAAAAAGAAAGGAATGTGGAGTATGTTATATAGCTGTATACTATAAGCATAGTGCACAATTACGCCACTAAAATATTTAAGGTAGACTGTGATTTATTATGATTACCTGGTAAGTTAAGGTAAACACAATTGACCTTTTTAAAAAATAGAAGAAACTAATAATGTCAACAGAATGAAATAAAAATTCCACAATTCATCTACAAGCAAGGAAAAAAGGAACCAAAACAGATGGAATACATACAAATGTATTATGAAATGTTTTCAATTCAACTATGTTAATAACTACATTAAATACAGTTGGCACAAATATGTGCGCACGCACACACACACACACACCAATTCGATGAGACAGAATAGAAGCAAATGCATAGACAAATACATACAATGCAAATACTAGTCAGTACAAAGTAAGAGTGGTGTTATGGGTTTGCATGTGAGATGTCCCTACAAAGCTCATATGTGCGACGATGAAGGAGGTCTTTGAGGTGATATGACTAGGTTATGAGAGCCTTATCCCAATCAGTGAACATATCCCCCAAAGTGGTCATTGAAGGCAGGTAGGGTGTGGTTGGAGGAAGTGCGTCATTGGGGACATGCCTTTGAGGTGTATATTTTGTATCTGGCATGGAGTTTCTTTCTTTGCTTCCTGATGTGATGCCTTGGGCTGCTTCTCTATGCCACACTCTTCCACCATGATGTTCTGACTTACCTGGAGCCCCAAGGAATGGAGCCAGCCTTCTATGGACTGAGACCTCTGAAACTGTGAGCCTTCAAAGTAAACCTTTCCACCTTTAAAATTTTTCTTGTCAGGTCTTTTAGTCACAGTAGCAAAAAAAGCTGACTAAAATAAGTAGCTACAGTGAAATCAGAAATTATTGATTCCATATCAAGAAATATTAGCAGGGTCATTATTAATTACAAGGTGATTAATTCACCAAAAAGACATAATAATCCTAAATGTGTATTAATCTAACAACACAGTTTCATAATACGCCAAACAAAAACTGATAGAACTGATAGTAGACCAATCCAGTTATATATACCTGGGGCCACCAATGTTCCTTTCCTAGTAAGTGACCGAATAAATAGTTAGAAAATAAGTAAGGATGCTGAAGAGTCCAACAATTCCATTTGTAAAATAATCTACCTCAAATCGGAAAACACATCTATTTTTTCAGAGTGCACATGGAATATTCATTAAGCTACATTATATCCTGGATCATAGAATAAAACTTGGCAAATTTAAAATAAGCCATAACAAGTACATTTTCTTTATAATATCTTTTGGATATGTTATTTTTTTGATCTTGTGTGTTTTGAATTTTTTGAATTCTGAATTCCTCCTATATCTCAATGTCCACCTCATTCTTGAGATTTTCCAAATTTTCTATTATTATTTCCCTGATGAGGTTGTCCATTCCATTAGCCCGCATCTCATAACCCTCCGAATTTCAATAATTCTTAAATTTGGTCTCTTCATGTTGTTCCAGAGTTCATGTGTATTCTCATAATGATAACTTATTTTCTTTAATTCTATTTCAGTGTTCCAGGCTGGCCACTTTGTCTGAAAGCTCTGAGATTCTGTCTTCAGCATGGTCTACTACATTAGAGACTTTCAACTGGATATTTTATTTGACTTCTTGTGTCTTTGATTTCCAAGATTTCTGTTGGATTCTTTTTCAATATCTCTGTCTCCTTATTGAATTTCTCATTTATATTCTGGACTGACTTCCTGAACTCATTCAGTTGTTCTCCTGGGCTCTCTTAGAATTCATTGATCATTTTTATAACTACTTTTCAAATACTTTATCTGCTATTTAATTCATTTCAATACTTTTTGGGGTCAGTTGCTGGTGAATTGTGAACTCTAGGAGGTGTCTTGTTACCTTGCTTTTTCATATTTCTTGTATTCCTCTATTGGCTATTATGCCCCTGCTGAAACAGACTTCTCTTCCACTCTTTCATGTGACTCTTTAAGGCCACAGCCTTTACTTAGACTAAGACCTCCTCATGGATATGGTATTAATTCTGGAATTGTGTAATTCTGTTTTTGCTGTAATAGTGAATGTCCATGAGTGGGACCTGAGGGCCCACCCCTAGCTGTTTCTACTTGGGGCTTGGTCATTATTTTGGGATTTTTCCTCTTCTATGCTTTGTATTAAAGTCAAACTGTAGTGGCTAGAGCAGTGGCTCAGCAGTTATGGCACTTGCCTTGCATGCATGAATGAGTACATGAGTTCAAACCCCAGCACCATATACACAACGAAGTCTCTGAGCAACGACAGCCATGTGAAAAACTAAACAAAATTGATTATGTCTCTGTCTCTCTCTCTCTCTCTCTCTGAAAAAAAAAAAGTCAAGTTGTAGATTGTCATTAATTTCGGTGTGGGGCAAGGTGCACTGTCTTTTGGTTGAGTTTAGTTCAGCAGCAAAGTATCTACTCTGTGAACTTGTAGTGTTCCTATAGGTTCCCAGCACTTTACAGAATAGGGGGAAAACAATAGCAACAACCAATGCAAACAAGATACAGTATTAAAATAAATACCTGGCTCTTTGGATGACAACTACAATGTTAACTGCCACAAAGAATATAAATGGTGGGGTCAGCAATTGCCAACAGCCAAAACAATAAGGAACCATGAACTGGAGTTGGCAATAAAGCATACAACAGGTGTCTACTATGTTATTCACAGAAGGAATAATTGCAACAGCATGAATGTTGCGTTCAGGAGTTATATATATCAATTAGTGCTAAAAGATGGCAATAACACAGTTAATAAAGAGAAAATAAAATGTGGTAGGAAGATAGATAAGAGTTTACAATTTTGAAAAGTAATGAGAGAATTCAGAAAAGATGTGATAGGTGGATGGTTATATAGAAGGAGGAGAAAAATTAGGAAACATGAAGTAAAGGGAGAATAAAGAGAACAAGAGAATTTGACTATTAGTGGGAAAAGAAAAAAAGAGAAATAGAAAAAGAAAACAAGTGAAAGCAAAAAAAAAAATATCAAAATAAACAAAACCAAAATCCCTAACCCTCAAAAGGGAAGGAAAGGAAAAATAACATTAAAAATAGTAAAGATGAGAAAAAACAAATAATTATATGCATATATGTCCACGAACCAATCCTCATAGCAAGAACACTAAAAAACAAAAACAAAAATAAATAAAAAGTATGATGATTCTTAATTAAAAATGAATAAATTGTCTCCACTGATGTGGTCAAACTAGTCCGTGAGAATGGTCACTGTCTGTGCCCTGCTAATGGGTTTTCCATTCCTTCTTGGACTACACATTGAGAGAGAGAGAGAAAGTGAGAGTTTGTGTATGCTGGGGGTGTTGACCCATTTCTCTTTTTGTGTTGCTGAGCTGCCACTTGAGTGACCTAAGACTGAAGCTGGTTCAAATGATTCTCAGCTCCTCTTCTCTCCAGTATGAGGTAGGATAAGATGGGAAACAAGGTCAGTTGGAGTTTTTTCTGCACAGACCTGATCCATGCACTCCCAGGTGGGGTCTCTGCAGAGTTCTTTGAGTGGAGTTCAGGTGGGTGGGGCTTAGGTTCATCGGCCTTAAGGACTTTGTTCGGTGGTCACTGCTCTGGAAAGATTAGACCAAAACTCCCTCCTTGCCAATCTTCGGGAGGGAATCTGGCCCTCAGGAACCTCCCAAGAGTTCTTCTGGTGTGGGAGGGGAGCCAACCTGCCCACACTCTGCTGCACACCAACACAACCTTGTCAGTCTTAGACCCTGAGGATATTGGCTGCCCTTGTGCAGAATCCCAATCCACTTTAGCTGGTCATGTGAGACTTCAGACTACAAGCAGCAGCAAGTTGGGCTACCCTTTCCTTTTCTGCCTGGAATCCCCCTGGGGCCAATCTTCTCTGTGTGTTCCATGCATGTTCTTCTAGGGACACCCTAGGCCCCACAGCAAGTACTTGCCAGGACAGCGTGGAGCTGTTTACTCCCAGCTCCATGGCACCAGCTGCAGTGCAGCAGCCTCAGGACAGTTCCGCCTCAGTTCTCCACAGCCAGTTGGGAAACAGGGCACTTTGCAAGCCCCACTGCATCAAACAGTCTCAGGATCAGCTAAGTTCAGGACACTTTTCTGATCTCAGGTTTTTCTCTCTGTGCCGCCCCACTCCCCGTGTTTGAACTAGCACTAAAGTCACATCTGGCCTGTCTTTAGTGTACTCGTTCTTCTTTCTTCAAGGTATCCAAATTTCTGGGTTTCAAAGATACTCTGACTGTCCAGGATTGAGTTTTTGTGAGATCACTCTTTCAGCAGCAGTATTCCTACTTCATGAATCCCAAGCCAAGAAGCAACTTGGCACACAGCTCTCCTCTATTCCACCATCTTGAATCTTCCTCAACAATACATTCACCACAGTGGAAGTAAGTTAGAAGTTACTCACTGAAAGATGTCTGGAAAGTGCCCAAATATTTGGAAATTAAATAATGTATTTCCAAAGAACCCATAAATCAAAAAGGAAATCACAAAGAGAATCCACATATATGTGAATCAAAATAAAATCACTATACTATATATCAAAATATGGTTGGAGGAAAACCTCATAGTATTTTTATCCACATAACAGAAAAGAGGGTTTCAAATGAATGATCTAAGTTTGTACTTCATAAATTTAAAAAATGCAAATCAAGTCTAAAACAAGCAGAAAAAAGAAAATATGTGTGATAAATACAGCAGATAAAGAATTTATTTCCAGGATATATTAAAATATCAGCAAATGAATGAAAAAGGCAAAACATCCTAATTAAAAAAAAACCTTTCACAATATGTAAACAAGTAATTAAAAATATTAAACATAAATTGCCAAGAAACATTTTAAGAGATTTTCAATTTTACTTGCAAATAGAGAAATATAAACAAAAACCAAATGCCGTATAATCATATAGTCATCAATAAGTAAAACTTTTAGTCTCAAAACCTCAAATATTGATGAGAAGTTAGAATATAAATTTTTAAACACTGATGGAGTTCCAACCATAAAACAATTTGATACTACAAAGTTGAAAAGCAATTATACTTCTAAGCATGATATTCTAGAGAAACTGTTACAAATATATCTCAGGAAACAATTAGGAAAATGTTTATAACTAACCAAGTTTAAATAATAAAATGTTGAAAACAGACTAAATTCCATCAACAAGAAAGTAGATAAATATATTATGGGTTTTATGGGGTTTTTCTTTTTTTGTAGAGCAGCAAGAATTAATGAAGTTTCCTTTGTACTACCAATATGGATAAACTTCAAAAAGTATTGAGCAATGAGTAGAAAGATTGTAATGGTAGAGAGATAGAAGAAGTTGATGGCATTTTCAGAAAATTCTAGAACATGTGAAGTAACACTCCATAGTTCTATATCCTGTGCAGTACACACGTGAGATACAAGTACAGGGAAATACAGGGCGAACTTTAAGGTTAGAATCGAGATGTATCGAGGAAGGGTGGGTACTGGGGATGTGATGGCGAAGGGAATATAGAGGTCTTCAACTGTGCTGGGAAAGCTCATGCCTTTCAACTGGGTAATAGAAACAAAATGTCCACTCTATTGTCTTAATCATTTTTTTTTAATCTGGCCTTTGTTTCTCCAATATTTAGTCATGTATGTGGTACCGGGGTTTGAACCCGGGTCCTCACAAATGCCAGGCAAGCGCTCGAACCACTGAGCTACAGCTTCAGCCCCTCTTTTCTTTATGTATACCTTATGTTCTAAATGTTCATTATAAGATTAGTTACATAAATATAGGCAAAATCCTGTGCTCAGAGGAAATGCGGAGGAAGTAGGTAGGAGCTTTGAGAAGAGCAATGGAGTTTGGAACTGACTTCTTGAGCACAGGATGAGAGAACATGCCAGCTCACATGGTGGCACTGTGTGGGTCCAGCTGGGCCCAGAGACCATAGATTTGTAAGATCTCAGTCTGACTGTGGTGTGGCTTTTTCCAAAGGTGCTCAGCATCTTTATGAACAAAGACAGTATGGTTGACACACCATTGGGATTTTATCTGCCAGTTCATTGAGAAAAGCGTGAAGTCAAGAATGTGGCATTAATAAGGAGCCAAAGGGCTTCTATGCTGAACAGGGAAGTCATTAAGAAAGGAATGAGAATATATGCTCGTGAATAACATTAAGCAATCAGAAATGATGGGATCACATTGAGGTCTTGTTCAAATGCTGAGACCACACCAGAGAGCAAGAAATATTAATGAGCACCATCCAGGTCCACTCTAAATGTAGAAGACCATGAAACTCTCCTGTGGAAGCAACTTCTTTTTCCCAGAAGTGGGAGTGAAGAGGAAGAATTAAAACTCAGGGAAGGACACAACCAAGTTTTGATGCTCTTCCAATGCCTGTTTAACAGAGATTTTTGAGCCTTGCTCTAACTAGAACCCTATATGCTCTATAGCTAGCATACCAAAACGAGTTTCTCTGTTATCTGGCCCCTTCCCACATGGCAGAAGTTCTATCTCTGCTCACTTAAATCCATTCTGCTCTGTCTACTCTTCCCTTCCATTACTGTCCGTGGGTTTTATTCTTCAAATTTGTGAGACAAGAACCCAGAAGGAAATTGGTGAAGCCTGAAATTCAGTCTCATCTCAAAATTCTGGTTTCATTAGGAGATGAGAGACATATTGAATTCTAAGTAACAAGAAGTTACTTAGCCATGGGATGTGGGTGCTGAGATGGCGTGGGGTTGGTATTCAGTCGAATCAATAAGACAAAGAAACTATGCATCAAAGATGTTCAACAAGCTATTTCCACAGAAACTGAAATCCTTCAGAAGCAGACAGGATCTGGAGGGCAAGGAAAGACAATGTGCCTCATAGAACAGTCAGGAGAGACAGGAGTTTGGATAACACACATAACAAATGGAAGTGGAAGTGTGGTCTAGTCATGCATCTGTAATCTTAAATGACATGATAACAGTGACATGAGAAAACTGGTAGGTAGCCCTGCTTCTAGGCTCTGTGGTGTGCACCCTGTCTACTTTAGATTAGGCAGCAGGGAAGCAGCTTCTCACAAGAAAGCCAGGTTCCATTAACACAGAGAGAGGAAACATTCTTCCGAGAAGCAGAGGATGAAAAGACTGTGATTTTCATAGAACCAGAAGATCTTATGGACTTCATGCAATATTTTGAAAGTGAGAAATTAAGGTATAACTGGAATCATGACCAACTAGGCCCACAGCCAGAGGGGATGATGCAGTAGGCAAGGATAAAAGACAGCATGGGTTTGGGGTTATCCTGGACTGACAGGGGTGTGAGATGTTGCATGACTGGCTCTTTGGGGGTTCTAAATAAACCTCAGGGTAAAGATGATTGCTGGCTCCGGCAGGCTGAGGTCCAGGCAGACAGTGTTAGAGAATTGATGATGCTACATATCTGTGACTTTTGCTAAGTTTTCCAAACAGTGCTCTGACTTGAATTGCTCAGTGAGTTGTTATTTCCTGTCATCTCAAAATGAAACACTGTAGCAAGTCTTTGTTATGCTGATGATGGCTTTTTAATAGCTAAAATTCTAAATATGCTTACTTCTCAGCAGTATCTCATAACTTCATTCCAGTAAACCAAATAAAATAGGCCGGAAGTGTAGCCCTATTATATAGAATTTGCCTAGCATGCATGAGGTTTAATCTGTAGCCAACAACAACAATAACAAAAGTAAAGAAAAGTTCATAGTTCCAAATTACTTCCAAAACCTTCCAAATACTAGGAATTTGTAGATCTTGGATAGGCAGCGTTCATAAGGATCACCATATACTAAACAGTGTTAAGAACAGGCAGAGCCAGGGACATGATTCAGATGGTATTTTGCCTCTGCCTTGTCTGTGCTACTTTGAAAACTGTCATGAGTGTACACTAGATTCAGGATCCAGTTTTGCAGTCAGGACCTTGTACTCAGTCATATGAATTTCTTCTGATGTGACATCATTCAAAAGCAATAATAGTGTTTAAAAAAGTTTCAGAAAAATAAGTTCACTGTGAGGAAAATGGTGTGAATTGTCTGTCAAATTCTATACTTTATCAGAAGAAACAGCCAAGCATGTATTTAAAGGTCAAATACACTCCTTGCTTCCTGAAGGGAGTAGAGATGGGTCTAACCAGGCAGAGAAAACTTCTATCAGACCAGAGAGTGAACAATGTGAGGAATGCTTCCACCCAGAAAATCCAGTCACAACATGGGACAACTGAGCTTTCCGTCCCAACTGCTAGTTTGCATTTTAAATGTCTCATGAAGTCCCATGTGCTAAAGGATTGGTCACCATTCTGTGGCACTGTTGGGTTGTGGACAAATTCAAAAGGTGGGGCCTCTAGAAGGAAGTTAGTTCACCAAGTCTGCACTGGAAGGGGACTGGGGCCCTGCCCCATCCCCCCCCATGCTAGAAGGGAATGGAGATGGGTCCTTATGAACACTGTCTATCAAAGATCTACATCATGATCACCACCATGACATACTACTCCAAATGCAATGAGACCAAATGACCATGAACTGAAATCACTGAAACTGTGAACTAACATCAACGTTTCTTCCTTGGAACATTATCATCTCAGGTACTTTGTTATAGAAACATACAGCTGACTAGTAGACTATCAGTATGTTTTTGCCACCACTATTAAACTCAGTGAAGACCTGTTCTATCAAAGGAGAATAAAGATGAACATTGTCCAGATGATCAAAAATGCTGAACGCAACCAGTCCAACCACCTATTAGCACAGCAATAGTTGGTGATGTTCTCTTCATTTTTACGTTAAGGAAGAACCACCAACATGAAACACGTAGAGAAGACCCACCGATCCAGAAGCCCAATCATCAATAGTCTCTAAAGGTTTTGTCACTTAAAAGAGGGATTTTAACCAGCAGCATTTGCATTTGCTGGAAGCTTGACAGAAATACAGAATCTAAGCCCCATACCAATCTACTAAATTAGGACATCCATTTTAGCAAAGGTGACTACTACGCACATTTAATCTCCAGAAACACCAAGTAAAGCATAAGTGACCACCCAAATCTTAGGCTCATAAATTGAAAGAGGGGAACAAGAAATGCTGCTGGATGAAAAGCCACTGTAGGCTAAAGTCCATGTCCCTAACCACATTTCTAGAGTGATGCCTGGAGCTAACGGATTCGGATCGGGTTTCAGTCCCTCTAGACATTGATTCACGTCTTATCTTCAGCAATGACCTGGTAGTTTCCCCCGAACTTTGACCCTTGCTTACCCTTTCACCCTCCTATAAGTGGGCCTCTTTGTTATGAACTCTTGCTGTAGGCTAGCCCTGACCCACCCTAAATTCTCTCCCCAGCTTTTACTCCGTTTCAGAGTTCCGTTTTGCAACCTGGCTTGTGAAAGTATACTTGAACATAGGCAAGGACAGATCAAGGTTTGTCACTTCTGTGGCTAAATTTTGCACTTCTTTTCTTTGGGAGTATCGCAGCAAAGGAGTCTCTACTAATACCTATCCATAATCACCACAGAATTCTATCTCTACTGTTTTTAAAATTCATTTAATCTAATAGAAGTTTTAATATATCTATGCACTACACTATTCTATCACATTGTGTATATTTATAAAGTAACTATCTTTACAAGTTGAAACTGAAAAACTGAAGGCTAAAAGGTCAATTGTTCCAGGGCCTGCTTGCTAATTGATAAACTGGGTTGTGAACTTCATTACACAGCCCCTCCGTATTCGATCTGCCACCCACATTTTAACATTCAAATATTGTTATGATTTTGACATGAGATATCACCTCAAACCTCCTAAACTTCTGCAGGAATATTCAGAGATAAAATGACTGAATTGTCCATCTGCGTTTGAATGGACAGACTGGGTGGTCATTACAGGTTGGTGGGGTGTGGCTGGAGGAGGTGGGTCACTGGAAAGGTTCGTCCTCCCTGTGGCCCCTTCCTTTTCACCCCCTCTACTTCCTGAACTTAACAGCTCTCCTCTGCTGGTCCCTTCCCCCATGACGTGCTGCCTCCCCTTGGACCCAGAGCAATGGAGTCGGCCATCTATGGACTGACACCTCTGAAACCATGAGCCCCAAATACACTTTTCCCTCCTGAGTTGTTCTTGTCAGGTGTTTTGAAATAAAAAGCTAACTAAAACAAAATTTTTCCCAACCTTTTATTATCCATTGAGGAAGATTTTCAGGTAGAGTGGTAGAGAGAAAGGAGTGAGCTCTCAAAGAGCCTTACCTTATATTGTCTGTGTTTTGTTTAACTTATTCTCATTTTAAGAGATGAAATATTATTATGTATTGAAGTATCACACTGCATCCTCCAAATACATACCAAAAAGAGTTTCTGAATGTTTTAGATTTGAAACACCTGATACCCTGATTTGATCATTACATACTGTAAACATATGCCAAATTATCACCTTGTACTCCATACATATGTACAACTATAATAATAATTAGTAATTTTAAAAAATATATTCTTAAGAATAAAAACCTCTGAAAAATTTATAACCTATCAATATAGCATTTAATGCTGAAGTCCACAACCCAAAGACAGGAAAAAGAAAAACAAGACATGACACTTTTATGATTCTGTTCATAATATCGGACCTATATGAAGCATACCCATTTCTCTTTCTTTTACTGGGTCCTGATATGAATGCATTTTCAGCATGAGAAAAATGAAAAATAAAAATTTACAATCACTGAAGTTTGAAAATAGAATCTGGCAAAGGAATGCACCGAATTCTCCAGAGCCAATGTTCAAGTTACTTAATAAAGAGATGTCATTTTCATTTTTTAATACTTTGAACTGTAGACCTCATTTTGGAAATCACCATCCCAGTTGAGAAATAATCCCAAATCATAACGGGTGATCAGTGAACACTGAAACCAGCATAATCTGGGCATTTAGAAGCTGGCGCATCAGGCAGCAGCGGCCTCAGCAACATAAGCAGAACTATCCTTTTGGTTCACTGTAAAGCAGAGCCTGTGACTCACTTGTTTCTAATCAGGATAAGAACAACTTGGGTCTCTGCTATAGTTTGGACGTTGAATATGCCCCGAAGACTCATGGATTAGACTCCACATCCAGGTGGCGCTTTTGGGAGGTGGTGGAATATTTGAGGGGTGGGGCCAGTGGAAGTTCCACTAATCAGTGGGGATGTTCCTCTGAAGGGGACTCTGGGACTCTAGCCTCTTTCTCTCTTTTGCTTCATGGCCAATTTTGCTCTTCCATGTGTCCTTTGCCATTGTCATATAGCACCCCCAGCGAGATCTCATGGGTTCACCTAATCACGTTCTGGAGAGCCAAGAGCTAAAATAAACCTTTTACCTTTATGAGTTATCTCAGGTATTCCGTTTTAGCAATAAAGAGCTAACACAGACTCCAATGTATGCAAAGCCAAAGAAGGAGGCTCTATCCATCTCTGTGGCAAGGCAACCTAATCCCAAGAACTATTTCCGTTTTGTTCTGTGCCTGACAGCAAAAGTGACAGCAACCCGAAGAATGACAAAGTAAGAGGGGAACACACACTGGGCTTAATCTCGACCTCCGCTTAGAAACAGGTTAAATATGTCCGCCTGCCACCACGCCTTAAGATACAGGAATCAAATGTCTCAACAGAACAGGAAATTGAAGAGCCTTAAAGAAACTAAGAACTAAGGGCCATTCTCACATAAGTGATGAGAACACCAAGTCTGACCATTGGACCAGAACGGGACACAGCTGGCCAGCGGTTACACTGGGATTTGACAACAGGTTTCTGTTCTGAGGTGTTCAGTGTGTGACACTATTGGCTGCCTGTCAAATGTCATCTAAAAAAGATAGGCACTGGGGCTGGAGCAGTGGCTCGGCGGTTACAGCGCTTGCCCAGCATGCACAAGTACACGGGTTCAAACCCCAGTACCCTGAACAGAACTAAGTGTCAGAGCAATGAAATCCACATGAAAAACTCAATAAAAATTGGTTCTCTCTTTCTCTTTCACTGTCTTTCTCTCTTTAAAAATAAAAAAGATAGGAACTCCCACTGAATGTTCCAGACTAAAATTTCATGGAAATTTTTTCTTCCATAAATACTTTGCTTACTTATCAAAGCTTCATAAAACCTGGAGCCCCAAAGATAGATATCAAAAACTACTATCACACAGCAAAGGTTTTTATTTAAAAAAAACAGAACATGAGGGTTATAAAGGAGGGTCCTGATGTTTAAGGATTTTTAAGTACCTTTCTGTGTCATCTTCTGAAAAAAAATTAGGTAAAGGATAATAGTTTAATGTCCACACTTAGATGACAGTGTTTTCCCTGTTCAATTGTCTTCAAATAAACTGCATATCCCAAATAGAAGAATCCTAACATCTGATCTCCAGCCCACACTGAGTAGCAGAGATGAACAGAGAAAATTAGAATTTGGCTGGAAGCTGATTTTTATTTCACACACCTTAAAGAAGTTTTTTTCAGAATTGGTCTGAGCAGAGGCAGATGTCTCAAAATCTTATGAACACGGTCATATGTACATATCCAAGGTCCATTAAACTTCACATGTGAGAGTAAAACTAAAACTGAAGCTTTGATTATATCCTCAGGACAATTCGAATACAGACATCATCAGATGCTATTAATTCACGGAGCTCATTGAATTGCTTCTGATGATACAGTTCAGGTTCAAATTAATATTGATTAAATCATGTATAGTTTCTGATGATGAACCATACATTTTCTTTTGAAATTTAAAATTTCAAAGTAAGAACAGATAACAAGTTTAATTAAAATTTTATCTTCTTGACAGGCAATAATAAATGTGTGTGTATGTATGTGTATGTATATATATTTTACTATAATTCCACTTTAGCTCTCCAGAGTTCACATGTGCCCACGTTATCCACAGGGAGTGTAACGTGGCATAACCAAGTTCTTTCATTCCCATTACCCACAGCAAGCAGATGATGCATTTGAAGTCTTCCACCGCAGGTTTCCTTGTTCTCCAAGATGTACACAATAACGCATTCCACCTTAAAATATTTATTTAGTAAAACTGCACAGCAATGAGAATAAGAACAAGCAATGTATGATGAAAACAATAAAAAAAGGAAAATTAAATTGCTGAACACAAACCGCAGAAGAGCTATAAAAAGAAGCAGGATGAACAGTGAAGTTCCAATGTATTACTCCACCTGCAAATTCACCCAGGATTTCTCTGGAACCAGAGAGAACCATGGACACATTTAACAAATCCCTTCTCTATGATCGGACATGAAGGACTGTCACTGAGACATCAGGGGACTGTGAAAGCAAAGATTACCCCAAATGTGCCATTCATTTATGTCTGGAAAGTGACTAAAACAGCACACGTAGGCTTCTCCACTGCCTTTTCCACCTTTCTGTCTGGTGGAAGATCCCCAACTTTTAGGATTACTCTGATCTCATGTGGAAGGAGAGGTGAGAAAAGGAACTACCATAACCATAATTCATGAGCTATGCATTTACTGAGCACCTACTACATACAGTGCCCTGTTGGAAACGGAAATGCTTCCTTTTGCATTCTGACCTTGCCAGACTACTGATTTTCAATCACAATTAGCATAACCAACATGAGAGCCTGCTCTGTCCCTTCCCTCTGTACTTCCCCGCCCCTGAATTTTTTATCTTATAAAATTTCCTCTTTCCCTTATGGAACTATTGGGTGAATTTCTTCAGTAGTTCTTCATTCATTTATTTATTTTTGGTTCAGCATTGTCTAACATAGTGAAGGGATTTGTTAATTCATATTCATACATGCATACATATTGACAGAGTTGCTTAAACCCAACCCTTGTCCAGGATCTCACCCACTTCCCCCACTCCCTGATCTCCCATCTCATCTGTAGTTCCCCCAAGTTACAGATATAAATGACCATATACATGTAATTTAATCCTTGAAATTACCATATTTATATACCTGCCTGGGTATATTTGGGGTTCTCATGAGAGTCAAGTGTACTAAACAGTATTGAATACCCCCCTTTTCCCCTTCCTTTCTCTCTGCCCCCCCATAGCTATAGTCCCCACAGCTTATGTGTTACTTCAGATTTGGTGGATCTATTAAATAAATTTGACTAACTTTCACCCTATCTTAGGTTTTATTTTAACTTCCACATAGGAAAGATAATATTTGATCCTTAAGTCTATGGGTTTGGCTTGTTTCACTCAGCATAATTTTTTTCCATTTCCATCCATTTATCTACAAAGCCATATCGTTCTTTCTAATTGCTGAGTAGAACTCCATTATGTGTACATACCACATTTTTTGGATACATTCATCTAGTCTTCACTAGTTTTTGTTTCATGGCCAAAGTTATAAACTTGCTTTGATTTGGTAGCTACTTCTTGTTATTCTGAGGTCTTCTTATTTTTGGATGATATGTAATTCCAATATTCATATCCTCATCCCTCTCATTTGGTGTTAATCACTATAGGAATTCACCAAGAGAGGGGGCAAGTGGTTAAGACAGCATGTGTGGGTCCAGCCTGCCTAGGCCCTTCCATTTACTCTGGGAAGCTAGGAAATTCATTTGACCATATCTTCTTTATCATAAATTATGTAAATGGTAATCTCCATCTAATAACTTGAGAAGAATTAAACACGTTAATATACACAAAGATTTTAGGCATGTCATTTCCGGCCAAGATATATCAAGGCAATTAAACACTGTGCTTCCTACTGCCTGGGAATATACATAAAAAGCAGACTGTCTAAGAATTCTGAAAATAAACCATGAAAATTCTTGGAAGAAACTGAAATTTAGAGAAGCTAATTATATTAGGGTAAATGTTTCATTTTTCTATTTTCCTCATGGTCTTGGTCTGAGGATAATTCTCAATTTTTGATGTGGACCATAAAACAAATTATGAAAATTTTAGAAGAAATGAAACCACAGCAAACTATGTTCTTAAATCATAATGATGTTAAACTGGGATTCAATAATGAATGATACCTGGAAAATACAAATTCTTTTGGAATTAAGAAATATATTCCACTTTTGTAGGATGCAAATACAGTAGTGCTTACAGAAAAACACAGAGTTCTTATATCAGAAAAGAAACTGCAAATAATTAATTTAAGCTTCCATTATAGAAAATTAGAAAGAGCACCTTAAACTAAAACCAGACAGGAGAAAGACAGCAATAAAAAGAAAAGCAGAAATTAATGCAACTGAAAATTAAAGCAATACAGAAAATCAATGAAATAAATACCTGATTCATTGAAAAGGCTAATAAAATTGACAAGCTTTTACACACAGATCAGGAAAAGATAAGATCTCTGTGTCAGGAATAGAAAGGGGACATCACTATGAATCATGGACATTAGCATACTAAAAAGAAAAATTACAATATTACAATGATAAATAGAGCAAATTTATCAATTCATTCAATGAGACAGGCAAATTCCATTAAAAAGATTCTTCGATGACCTGAGTAAGCCTGTACCTGTTACAGAAATTGAATTCATAGTTAAAAATCGACAAAGAAAACTGCAGGTCTCAATGGCTTTTCTAATGAGTTGCACCAAAAATTTGAATAACAAATGTTATAAATTTTATAAACTCTTCAAAAAGAAAACAAGAGAAAATATATTTCCCAACTCATTTTATGGAAACCACACTATCTGATACCAAAATTGAAGACACTATAAAAAGTACACTCTTCATGAACTTAGATACACAAAACAATGACCAAATTTTATCCTTTAGAAAGTATAATCCAAAAGTACATGAAAAGGAAATATTTCCAAGATGACTTTATTTCCAGAACACAAAACTGGATCAATGTTCAAATATCAATCAGTAAAACTTATTAATCTAAATATCAATCAGTAAAACTTATTAATCTATCAGACTACAGAAAACATGATCATTCAAATAATGCCAAAGATGTACTTGACAAAATTCAACGTAACTCATATTTAAACTATAATCCCTAGAAAACTCTCAATAAGTTAGAAATAGAAGTTCTTTAATCTGATAATGAACATAGAAAATCATAAAAGCCTTGAGTTTTTGTCTATAAAATTAGGAGTAAGGCAAAGATATCTGTTCTCATTTCTCCTCCACAACATTATATTATATCAAAGGTATGATGCCTATGCAATAAGGCAGGGAAAATAAAAGGCATGTCCATCAAAAAGAAATAGATAAAGCTATATATATTTGCAGAGAACATGATTATCTACATAGAATTCCCCCCAAATTACCACAAAATAGCTAGTAATAATAAGTAAATGTACTATACATTTTTAAACTGTCAAGTATGTATCAATAAAGACAGTGGGAGAATGAAGCACTAGTACACATGGCAATGTGGATGAACCTTGATAACTTTAGGCTAAGTGAAAATACCACAAAAGTGTGTGATCCTGTTTATAAGAAATGCCCAGAGAACACAAATCTAGAGAGATAGAAATTAGATTAATAGTTGCTTAGCATTGGAGAGGGTGGTGGGAAATTAAGGAGATGACTTAGGAATATAGGATTTCTTTTTGAGAAAGTGAAAATGATCCCATATTGTACTGCTGAATACACAACTCTGTAAATATGATAAGCTATTTAACTGCACAACTTAAACGGCTAAATTGTGTGATATATAAATGGTATTGTAATGAAGCTGTTTAAAAATAAGTGAATTTATCAAAATTATGCAATGCAAAATCAATGTATCAAAATCAATTTTATGCATGGAAATCAGCAATGAAAAATAAGAAACTGAACTTTCAAAAAAACAAGGCATCTAATAAAGCACCAAAAGAATCACATCTTAGGAATAAATAGAAGAAAATATGGAAAGAAGCTGTGAGTGGGCTGAAATCTAAAAACACTGATGGAAGATATCAAATAAGATCTATTTAAATGGAGAGGTATATGAAATTTGTGAATTAGAAAACTCATTGTTAAAAATGTCAATTTTCTGCAAAGCTATCTGTAGATTCAATATAATTACTATCGAAATCCAAAGATTTTTATAGATATAAAAAAAGCTAATTTTAAAATTTATATGTAAAGACAAAAGAAGTAGGACAACCAAAATGATGTTGGAAAAACAGAACAAAATTAGATGATTAAGGGTGGATAATTGGAGGGGGCTCATGGGGGGTAAATCTAATATTCAGAATTTATATATATATATATATTATATTTTTTCATTAGAAGTATGTTTGATTGTTCAACAAATAAATTTCTTTTTTTTAAGAGAGGACAGTGAGAGAGAGAGAAAAAAAATCAATTTTTATTGAGTTTTTCACATGGCTTTCATTGCTCTGACACTTAGTTGTGTACGTGGGTACTAGGTTTTGAACCCGTGTACTTGCACATGCCAGGCAAACACCATAACTGCTGGAATTTGAACCCGTGTACTCATGCATGCTGGCAAGCACTGTAACTGCTGAGCCACTGCTCCAGCCCCAACAAATAAATTTCTTAATAAAAAAATATCTTTGGAAAACAGAAAAAAAAACAATTAGATGATTTATATAACCCTAGCTTAAAAAATAATAAGACTTTAGAGAAAGGGCAGATACAGAACAATAAACAGAGATAACATGTACATAAATGGTCTGTTAATTTTTGGAAAGATGCAAACAATTATTTTAATTTTTTTTAATTTTAGTATTATAGCAATTGAATGTCATATACAAAAAATTAAAATTAAAAAAGAAGAACACACCTTACACCTTACAATTATACAAATAACTCAATACTGATTACCTAATTATAATATCTAAATCTATAAAAGTATTAGAGAAAAACATAGGTGAAAATATTATTGACCTAGGCAAAGATTTCTTTTTCTTTTTCTCTTGGTGTTGGGGATTGAACCCAGGACCTTATACATGCTACGCACATGCTATAAAACTCAGCTACAACTCCTGCTGTACACCTTCTTAATATGACATATAAGGTATAACTCATAAAAGAAAATGTGTAAGTTAAAAACTTACACTCTGCAAAAGACATTAAGGGAAGATGAAGAAATACCACACACTGGGAGAAAATATTCAGTTTATATGTGATTAAGAATTCCAATACAACGTTTAAAGATACCTCAAATTCTAAAAAAGAAAAGAAGCAACTTAATAAAAATGGACAAATGATTTGAGTAGAGATTTCACCAAAGAAGATGTATAAGATGTATTGATGATAAATAGGCACATGAAACTACATCGTCAGTAACTGAAATGGACACTATGAAGAGCCATCACCACACACCTATCAGAATAACTAAACACGTCTTACGAGACCTACTGCATAACTCGGAAGTTCACCTCCTAGGTTTTCACTCAAGAGAATTGCAGCTTTTATTAACTAACAACCTGGACATGGATGCTTTTTTTAATTTTTTTAATTTTCTATTTTTTATTAAGAGTATATAGAGATACAAATGAGAGGGGAAACATTATCAGACCATCAATAACCAAAGTATATATACATAGTTATCCAAGGGTAATGCCCAAACATGGATGACCACCTTGAGTTTCACCTGTTGCAGTTAGACAAGGATGCTTTCAATGGCTTTTTTTTTAATCAATAAAAATTGAAACATCCCAAAGGTTCTTCAAGTGGTATGAATGAGCTACACCACTAACATAGACCAAACTCATTTACGCTTCCCACAGTGTCAGAATTGATTGAATTCACAGGCTACTCTTCTTTCCTGAGTGGCAGTTCCCTGAATGCTTGTGGGTCACCTGGTGGGTAAAAGCCAGGCAATCACAGGATTTTTATTCCAATCTTCATATCTAATATCTACAACACTCAAGTCACACAACACACGTCATACTACATGTATATACATAAATTTATATATATTTAGGAAAGGGTTAAGGCAGTCACAAGGGTTCAGCAAGCTGAACTGAACACAAAGGCCAAGAGCAGACAGGAATGCAAGAAGTCACTGCAGGTGATCAGAAAAGATTAGGAACCAGCCTAAGAAATCCTTCAGGGCACAGGGCTGTCAAAGCACTGGGACTTAGCTAGGCCAAGGTCCTGAGGGCAGTTTCACAGTGTCGGCTGGGAACCTCAGTTTGAGATGTCAACCTGGAGTGGGCTGTGCATGGTTGTCACAGGCGGGAGAAATCAAACTCTGCTAAAGCCCGAGGAGACAGATTCAGAGATTCATCACTGTGGCAATTTTCCTGGACAAGGATTGTGCTAAGAGACCAGGAGACGGGGTCAAAGGGCCAGCAGGTCTTCTGGGGGTACTCCTGTTTTGGACTTTGAGCGAAGATGCTGTTCATTGGATGATCTGTTGCGTTCGATAAGCTCATGGGCCTGGTTTTTCTGAGATGAGTTTGATACACCTACGTATTCTTGTGCTTCTGATTAATTGGATGAGTTCACAGGTGATTTTTATTAGGTCAATTAATGTATCTATGATTTTGTGCTTTATGATTGTGCCAGGCAGATGGTGGCTGTTTACTTGTACAAACAAGGTATAGAGTCATTCCACCTTAGCACTTGAACTGCAAATGGAATAGCTTGTGGGAAACTACCGCTTTACAAAATGGAGTAAGTCAGGTTTAGTTAGAGTCTGAAAACGGCTGCCCTACATATCATGGAGTCATTCAGGGTAGAGCAAAGTCTGCTCTCCACAAATGGTTTAACACACACACACACGGAGTGATGAATCTGTAAGATGAAATATTACTTAGCAATAAAAAGGAATAAGCTTTAATAACTTTAAAATCATGGGCAAAACTCCAAACACAACATGGGAGGTGAAAGGGGGTGCCCTTGGAAGGGGCAATGTGAATTCAATGAAAAGAAATGTGAAGACATGAAAGCAGCAAACAAAAATTCATTTAATAAGGGAATAAAAAGGATAAGCTGCAACAAAAATCTTGGCTCCTCTGTAGAAGAGCCGAGAGTCCACAGCACCAAGATATCATTGACACCGTCAAGTCAGATCTGAGTAAGCATCAGTAAGTCGGGGCTCCCATGGGGCTGGGATGGGGGTAGGGATGCCCTAGAGCTGTGGAGGGCAGTCCTTGGCATCGTGCAGGTATCCAATAATCAGAGAGAGATGCCCGAGGTAGGGTCAAGTCACATGGAAAGAGATACCGGCAGGTGTCCTGGCACCTTAGACCAGTGCGCTGCAGAGCCTGACTCCTGACTCTGAGAGTATAGGAGCAAGAATGGAGGACCCATCCAGAAAGCCATCCTAACTAAGGCCATTGCTGTGGCTGCAGCCTGGAGCTGCTGCAAGCTGGAGCTCATGGCCTAGGTTTATCCCACCAGTAATGCAAACATCAGTGTGCGAGCAAGTCACAGCTGTGCCACAAGTCTACTTTCTCACTAGTAAAGGGAATCAGGATGGAGCAGAGAATGAAAGGAAGAGCTCTTAAATGTCATTGGTCTTGGGGCTGGAGCAGTGGCTTGCCCAGCATGTTGGGAGTAAGTGAGTTCAAACCCAGCACCACGTACACAGGGAAGTTTTGGAGCAATGAAAGCCACATGAAAAACTAAATAAAAATTGTTTCTCTCTCCCTGTCTCTCTCACTCACTGTCCCTCTCTCTTAAAAAAAAAATCATTGGTCTTGGTTTGGCTTTCACTGGCTGCTGTGTCAGGCTGAGTTTTCACCAACTGGAAAAAGGGACAGTTCCTGAAAATAAATGAACCAAAAGAACGCAATGGCAGTAAGATAACTGTCCTAGGAGATGCCTAGGAGTGCTTCATGGAAGACATGATAATGGATATGAACATTTTTATATTGCACATTAAAATTGAGGATAGATAAAAGAAAGGAAGAAAAGAAAAAAGTGAGAGAAAAGAAGGGAAGAACAATGACAAAAGCAATAGGGAAGAAAATAATGGAATGAAGAATATTGAGAATGCAAGCAAAGTCCAAAAGCTAAACATGTGGAATGTATGCAAATAACAGGAAATGGCCAATCTGCTGGAAGAAGTGGATATACTACCAAAGATGAGAAAACTCATGGGAAGTTAAGTTACACCTGGTGCTCATAAGCTGGAGAATGTGACAATTTTGGTTAATGTGTCTCCTGACACCATTAGTTCATAGCTTCACCCAACTGGTCAAACTGTAATTGATCACCTGCTCTACCTGGTAGTATACAAAGTGCTATGCACCAATCAGAGATAGGTAACACTGTCTCTAGGTAGCATTTACAATCTGGATGGCAGAATCCAGAACATCTACAAGGAAAATAGATCTAATAAAAGGATCAAAGAAACTTCTTTTGAATCCTTGCCTACAGTGTATAGAATAAGTAAAAACTTTACCTCTATAACATACATTCTCAAAGTTGTTCTTCGTTCCTCTTTTACTTCCTTCTCTTTCCTCTCTTTCTGGGTACTTGATATTATTTATCTAAATCTGCTACTGCATACCAATCAGTATGGAAAATCAAAAGAGAAACAAGATTGAAATGTTGAAAATCCAGTTTTATAGATACTATGAGTTGGAAAATAGTTACAAAATCTGTCCAGGATCACAGAGAATCAATTAGGGAGTTGGGCATTTAACCCAGACATCAAAACATTAAAAATGCTGTTTTTACAAAGAGAAAAATATAATATTGGAAAATTAATTTATAGCAATTTAAAGACTTCAATTGCCTGGGAAAAAAATCCATCTTGAAAGAGGAAACAATAAAGTTCAATTTGGATCCCGACACCATGTTTCCCAAGGCCAACTCAGTTTTTGAGAGGTGATTATTCAATCTGGTTGGAATAGTACCATTTGCATTTCTCTCCCTATTTTTACGTTTCCATGTTGATCCTTTTTTTTAAAAGCCATCTTCAATTAAGATTTCTAATTAGATTCCAAATTTCAGACATATCGTGGGTAGAAAGAACATAGCAAGAGTAGTAATTAAAAGGCATCTGTCTCTTGTCTTTCTGGGGATGAAATGAGGCTTTTGATTTCAAAATTTTGAAATGCTTGAGAATTTTTCATGATTTTCTTCTTTTTAAATTGAAAAGATGCTGAATTGGTTTAAAAATGTGGAAGACCCTTGTTTCATGCACTCTGAAATCCTCTCTACTGGACTAAACATAAGTTGGCTCTAATACTTCAGGTCCCTGGGACTTTCCTTGCTCCAAGTCAAAATCTCCACATTTCATATAGTGTGTCAACTCATCTTTTAAAGTATGAAAGTAGACAATATCCCCAGGTCATTTGTCTTACTTTAAGTCTTCTTTTAAGAACATGCATTTTGAGAATTTTATAAATCAAGAAGAATAAACAGTTTTGATGGAAAGGAATGAGTCAGATTAGCTGAGAGGCAAAGTATTTTCTGTGATTTTCCTCTGTGTGTTTGACTTAAGAAAACCAATATGACTAATGCAGATATCAAAAATTATTTATTAAGTTCCTCCTGCAGATCTCTGTACTAGAACCTAAGGATATAATTTCACATGCAAACTATGATCTGGGCTTGAAGTAATTAATTATATAATTCAGGTCAAGAAAAATCCTCTGCTGGAAAATGCTAAACCACTGGGGCAAACAGGTTTTTCTTTTTCTGACTTGAATTATCTTGATTCTAGGAAATTATCAAGTATAGTTTAATGCACAGAGGCATAAAATAGGCCCTATTCGCTAATAACAGGCCAGTCTGGGGAGAAAAAGGAACCACTGAAAGTTCATATTCACAAGAGAGAAACTTTCAAAACTATTTCAACTATCATTCTCAATATAGCTTTGGAAAGTACTGTGTGAAAGAAAGGTACACACATAATAGTTTTTTCCTTACTATAGAACTTTGCCAGGAGATGAGATAGCATAGGGCAGAGTGGGGTGATAGATTTGCAATCAGATCTATTCAGGAGATGAAAAAAGAAGACAAGTGATATCATACAATATTGCCAAGGGCAGAAAATGGCCAGGCAAGGCTGGGCCCAGCACACCTTACCAGGAACATAAGGGTCTTGTGGGTCTGGGCCACTTCTCATATTCAGCCCAGCTATGACTTCGGTGATTTTGCTGTAGCCACACTAACCTTCTTTCAATGTCTTCTTCTTTTTTATTTTTTAAATTATTGCTTTTTTCACTGTTGTCCCATTTGCTGGGACTTCACCGTCATAATGAAGATCTTAGTGTAAAAGTCATGTTCCAAAGAAATACTCTGTGTATACAACCCACGTAGACACTTTCCCTTCTTTCCCAATAGATTCTCCCATAGAAATCTGCAATTTTCTTTAATAGCATTTATCACAACTTTTAGTCATATAAGGACATTTGTTTAATTTGTATCTCCATTGAACTCAGGCACTATGAAGGGACCATGACTGCTTTGCCCAATTATATGAAATCACTTCATAGATGAGTTTCCCATATAATAGACCTTAAATGGATATTACTGTTTTTATTATAAGCAATAATAATTTTAATTCCTTCACATTTCTGTCTAGGCCTAGCCTAACCAAAACCTTCAAAAATTGGTATAATGTAGACATAGAAATCAATTTCTCTTTAGAATATGGTCAGCTACCTGTAATGTACAGTCACACATATACTAAGAAAACAAGCTACCATTACTGTAAAATATTTTCTTAATAAGGGAGTAAGAAGCTTGAACTAATCATCAATTTAAATGAGTGTGTGTACCAATTAATGAGAATGACTTCTGTACCTTGTTTATGTTGTTCTCAACAGCTCTGCTCTTTGATTATTGTTTTGCTGAGTTCAGGGCTCTGCAAAGGACAAAATAATAAATTTTAGGATTCAGCATTTTCACAGGAAACTTCTCTTATTAAAGCATCCACAGATATCATATTTAATATGCTTATAATGCCAGTATTATTGCAAACTTGGGGACTTATCATCATCACAAGATCCAGAGAACATAACTGTTTTTTCTCTTCCAAATTCATCTGCCTCATTCAGTTCACGGCGCTGCACGGGAAGGAATCATAGCTGACCCTTGTGTACTGTTCATGAGAGCCAAGTGCTATGCAACATTACAAGATTAACTCATTTATCCTCATAACCACCAGGCAAGAAAGAGTTAAGGCAGCGGGCCTGCATTGCTCAAACTTTGCACATTCCAAAAAAAGGCTAGTCTCCAGGATGGGCCTCTGGCTTGCTCCTGGGAGATAACTCTGAGCTCTTCAAATAGTCTGAGTGGTAAGAATATTTTTATATGTATGAGGCCTTGGGCTATGCTGTTCCAATCCAAACAGTTAAGTTTACTCTAAAATGTGATTTACAGAGAACACCTGTTTTTGCTTGAAGGCAAGGGACATGGAATCTGTAGGACTGAGGTCAGCTGCTCAGTGTTGTGCATTTATGTGTCTAATTCCCAAGAGAATTCTAGCAACCGAAGTTCTGCTAAGCCTCCCTGGCTTACCCACATCTTACATGTTTTTGCTGAAAGCTTTAAGCAAGTGATTCCACTGGAAGAAAATACCTGGAAATCAGTTCTTGGACTTGCCTTCATGAGCCTTTTTTTTGTTGTTGTTGATTTTACTCTGAATCCTTCCACTGTTATGAAACATGACTATGATTATAAAGTTTTTCGGAGTCTTTGAAGTGCTTCTAGAAAATCACCAAAATGAGAATGGTCTTGGAGACCCCCCACACAACCACTCTATGAAATAGGTACTATTATTACTCACATTGCAGGTAGAGAATTTGGCCAAGAAATATTAGATAGCTCAGAGTCCCAGAGCAGGGTTAAGTATCTGTTTATGAATATAAATCCAATACCTGGACCCAGAGATTGGACATTATATCATTATGTCATGTTGTATATCAAAATGTTTTTATTATATGGCATACAAGAGTATTAAAAATGATACCTGGTCCTTTTCCCCTATTTTTATTGACATAAAAGATAATTTTCTAATTGTAAATTTATCATCAATTATAAAAATTTCATTTTATCTGTCAAAAGAATAACTTTTCAAAGAGTAGAGAGGAAAGAATCAATTTATTCATTTTTTCATCTGGCCTATGTTTCTCCAACACTTAGTTGTGTATGTGGTGCTGGGATTTGAACCCAGGTCCAACTGTTGAGCCACCGTTCCATCCCAGAAAAATAACATATTGTGCTAAAGTACCACTATACTTTATTCAAAACACACTTTCTTCCATCTGATTTTCTCCTTCATATCATCACATCTCTTTCTCCATTCTACAATTGTCTCTCAGTATCCATGAGACATTAATTGCAGGATCTCCTCAGATATTAAATCTGTAAATGTTCAATGTCCTTATATAAAGTTGCATAGTATTTTCATATAACCTAAGTATATGTTTCCTATATTTTAAATCATCTCTAGATTATTTATACTATACCTAAAACAATATAAAGCCATGTAAATAATCAATATAATGTATTGTTAAGGAATAGTGACAAGGAAAAGTCTGTGCATGTTCAGCACAGACACAAAGGTTTTCTTAAATATTTCTGATCTGCAATTCATGGAACCCATGGATATGGACAGCTAACTGTATCCAGTCTTTAATTTACAAAGAGGAAACTCCAAGTCAGCTATAAATCATACCAGATCCAATTTCATTTAGGGAAAACAAAAGACTTCATTCTGAATTTGTCTTAACATTTCTCATTTTTTTGAGCCTGATAACTAAGATAAATGCTGCGGGGGGTGGGGGTTGGAGCATTGGCTTAGCAGTTGGAATGCTTGCCTGGCATGAGCGAGGACCTGGGTTCAAACCCCAGTACCAGGTACACAACTAAGTGTCAGAGAAACAAAGGTAAGATGAAAAAATAAAGTTCTCTCTCTCGCTCGCTCCTTCTCTCCTTCTTAAAAAATATAAATGCTAGGAAAGAAAAGTTTCATAATAAGAGAAAAAAGGATGAAACCAGTTACTCAGTTGAAATTAAAAGGAAATATACAGCATCTATTGATCACTAAACATAAAAACAAATATACCAGCTACACAGAAAAGTCGTAAGTTTGCTATATTGATTGAGCTTTTATTCAGTAGACTTTGCAAAAGGAACTTTGGTCTAATTAGGCATGGTCATTAGGTATAGGAGAGAGAGGTTTAATTCTAACACTTAATACAAGCCATCATTTATCCTCTATATTTACCAAGTCCAACCAAACCTGAGCATTTTGCCCTGTTGTATATAGAACACATGGCAATATCTCATACTTATCACCAAAAGGAACTATATGTCCCTCTCGTCACTTTGAGGTGTCAGACATCTGCAAAGGTGATGACTCTACTGGATGTACAGAGGTCAACAGAATCTTACATGGTCCATGGTGTCCAAACAAGCCACTGAATAATTCATCACATGCAGGCTCAGCATACAGAGGAAGGGCAAACCCTCATACAGTGGTGATTAAATACGTTGAGTATAGGCAGAATAGCTGTGCAAGTCCAGAGAACAGAAGTTTATGATGCAGAAAGACCAGTGGTGTTTACGAACCTGTCTTTCACACTTGTTTTGTCCCCATTATGTTGTTGTTCATCCCCTGTCAGCTCCCATAATGTAGCAAGAACCAATATTTACTCAAACCTACTGAAGTGCATGGTCACCTTTGATCAACATCCCACAGAGTTGATGCAAACAGAAAGCCTCATTTAGTACTTAGCGTTACCTTCACAATAAGTGACCACAGAGGATGCTGCATTAATTAGGACATAAAAGTTCTCTTTATAACAGAATAAAATTCTATTTTAAATAGAATTCTAGTTTAAATTATATTTGGATGTTAGGTTGAATTAAGCATTATTGTTTAGGATTAGAACATGCACATCCCAATAGGAAATTGAAGTGGCCACCACTGGGCTTCTTCCTTACAGGAATAGGTTGGCATTTTCTGTGGTTCTTGCACTCATGGTCTCTCCTCCTTCAGTGCGTGTGCAGTGAGGATGTAGCTAACATCAAGGCTGACCATTTGGCATTTTCATGCTGCCCCATGGAAGAAGCGCAGGCTTTAGATGCCTTATGTTGACCCAAAACAGCCTGTGTGACTCCCAGTCAAGGTCCCCTTAGGGAAAGGTTTTGGGGAATTATACCAAAGCCTGGATCTGAGAAGCACAGAGTTTAGAAGAGATCAGAGGGCATCATGCTGTGCAATATGGAGGAATCCACAGGTTCTCTAAGACCCACGCATTTGTCCACTGACATGTCCAGGATTTTAACTCCTGCCTCAGATTATTTTCATATAGTTACTAGAAGCTATTGCAATAAACCGGCCCCAAAACAGGTGTAAAAGCTCCATGCAATCTAAAAGGCAAGATTTAGCATTGCATTCTTGTTGCCCAAACTCCATCCCTTATTGTAAAGACAAAGTAGAATTTAGCTGATAATGACATTTTGCTCAATGTTGTCTTCAGTTCAACAGAAAAACTATACAATTTTCTGTATTAGAATTAATAAAATGGGGCTGGAGACGTGACTCAGCGTTTGTGGTGCTTGCCTGGCATGCGCAAGGATGTGGGTTTGAGCCCTAGCACCACGTATACGACAAAGTGTTAGAGCAATGAAAGCCACATGAAAAACTAAATAAAATTGAATCTTTCTCTTTCTCTGTCCCTTCTATTAAAAAATTTAAAAAATGGGGACTGGAGTGGTGGCTCAGTGGTTAGGGGGCTTGCCTGGCATGCGGCATGCGCAAATATACCCCGGCACCCGCATGTGCAACTATCAGAGCGACGAAAGCCATGTGAAAAACTCAATAAAAATTGATTCTCTGTCTTTAAAAATTTTTTTAAAAAGAAGAATTAATGAAATGATTCCAGCAAATTCCCAGGATGCAAGGTAAACGTGCCACAGTAAGTTCTCTAAATAATAACAATAAATTCAAAGTATATTTTTTTAGACTAAATACAAATCCCAACAGCAGCAATAATAATTTGAATCACTACAGTGGTAACAAGAAAATCAATAAAATACTTACGAATGACTCTGTAAAGAAAATTATGAAAAGCTGTAGGGAAATACAGAGCACATTTACAATACAAATATCATTTCCTCCAAAAATTAACTTAAACATAATTCAAGCAAAAATTCTAATGGGAGTGCTTTTAGACCCTGTCGAAATTTTCTGAAGTTCATTTGAAGGATGAGCTGTGGCTCAAAAATTCTGAATATTAATAAGAGGTTTTACTCTAATGAAAAATTTATTATTGTGATACAACATTCAACATAATGCAGAAATCATTCTGGAATGGATGTAATTAGTGGGAAAATATGAGTATGCCAGAAATGTCCCATATTATGTAATGTTCGATCAACAAATATACGATGTGTGCTACGTGCCAAGCACTCTGCTAGGTATCAAAGAGTAACACAATTCTGTCCCCTCCCATTAAACTTGGTGGGAGAAAATTAATAACTATTTTTCATTACAGTAAAAATGGATGTAATGGGCATGGGACTGTGTGGATACATAGAGCAATGGAACCTCAATTCATTGCATAATAAAATCAGAATCACAAATGAATGCAATAAGTAATTGTTTAATAATTACTGAGATAATTGCCCAGCTTTGGGGAATAAAATAAAATATGTTCCATTAGATATAATAGAAATTCCAGATATAATATGGAAATAAATCAAAATAAAATACAATGTAAAAATATAGACAAGAAAGGTCAATTATACTTCTGAAATTTATAGTGCTAAGAAGAAAATTATGGAGAAAATGCCTACATTTTGGACTATGTAAAAAATTTCCCTAGATTAAAAAGTAATAAAAGTAGATACAATTTGCAACAAATATAATATACTCAATATATTTTGCACCAATACTAAATACCAAATGAAAAATAGTCAAACAATACTTCCCAAAGAAGAAAACCTAACTAATGAATATATAGAAAAATGTTCAACCTCATTGGTACGTAAGGAAATAATCATTAAAATAAGTGATTGAAAGCATGGTTATTCATTCTGTTTGGTGCACGTGACTCCCCTCAGGACCAAAATAATACTTAAGCAGGTACTTAAATCTTGAATACTCAAAAACTAAATATACATGTATATGGAGATTTATATATACATAATAGGGAAGAATTACATGGAGAAAAGAGAGCAGGGGGTGAAGGGGAAGTTATTGCATAAGGATCAGATTCAGGTTACATTATCATTACATATGCATTTATAAATGTGTAGCGATGAATCCATTCAATATGTAAGAACATGCTGAACTAATAATATTTAAATAAAATGTTTCATCTAGCGCATTGGCAAAGAAGAAAAATTGCTGTACTTGATGCTACTTGAGATCATTTTGAATGCCACTTTCCTGCATCCAAAGAGTACTTTCTAAGAACTTTAAAAGTGTTCTTCTCCTGTCCAAATATTTAGGACACATTTTCACTCATGTAGTTAATATGAGATCCTCACTTTAGGCTCATCACAGTTTAACACCCATGACATTATAATACTTGTTTTGACGCAAAAGTCAGATTCACCAGATTCACCGTAGTCTCCACCTCACCATGAGAAAGGCATGCAGTGAATGCCTTGAAGGCTGAATGGATGTATTAAGGAGCTTGCTTTTTCATCTTAAACAGAAGTGTGGGGCTGGAGCAGTTGCTCAGTGGTTACAGCGCTTGCAGGACATACGCAAGTACACAGGTTCAAACTCCAGCAATTAATTGTCACAGCAATTAAAGCCACATGAAAACCTCAATAAAAATTGATTCTCCTTCTCTCTCTCTCACTGTCCTTCTCTCTTTGAAAAGTGTGGCATTGGCTTCTTAAAAAGTACATTTCCATACCCTTTGATTTTGTGATTCTAACTTTAAGTCCATATTCTAGAGAAGGAATGTAAATACAGGGAAAAATGCATGCAAAGAACTTCTACAATATGACTTACATAGGAAAAAATAGAAGAGCCTAAATAACAATATAGAAATCTCTGAAAACTTTTGTTACATTAACTGTGTGGAATATTCTGTCACCATTATAGAGATATCCACAAAAAGTTTAAAATTCACATTTAAAAAGATTTTTGTGAAAATGCTAAATGTAATAGGCAGTATTTTAAAGCTATATATGTCATTTACGACTATGATGTAATATAGCAAGTAAGACTCAGAAAAAAATCCCATCTTCACAATTCCCCAACTTGATCTTTGTGAAGAAGTGACTGAGCCCCTTTCAGTCCATTTCTTCATTTATAGAATGGTAAAGTAGCAATAAAATTACCTATCCCAGGATGTTATCATTTTAAATTAATAATCAAATTATAAAACTCAGCGTGAACAGAACCTATAATATTGTAATTATTTAGATATTGCAGCTTTTGAGTTATTAAACAAAAGACACACCCATGTGTTCCAGAAAGTTTGGAGGGTAATATTTCAATGTGCTGGCAGCTTTGGTGTCAAGGCTTGGCTGTCTGGAACCTTGGGAATATCTTTCCTACGTTTGGGAAATGTCCCACCTGACAAGTTTGCTCAGCACCAAGACAGACACAAGGAATCTGCTTCTCAGTCTTTCTTATGGGGAATATCAAGCATGTGGCCAAGTCTCCTCTGATGTCACCATGCAAAGCTTCATCTCAGAAACATATGCTTCACGGAAACCATCTGGCAATCTGACACTTCTGCCAGCTCTCACAAGCAGTGGGGGCAGAGAGGTTCTACCCTCTGCTCAACTCCAGAAGCCCAGGAGGAGGTCTCAGTGCCAGCAGCAGCAATAACATATTTTTACTGGAACAGAGCTCATGCGGATCTGGTCAGGGATGTAGCTCCTGAGAGGGTGGCCTCCAAACCTTCTTGTTCATTATTTAAGGGACTCCACACACTGTTGCATTCATTAACTCCTGTTTTCCATAGCATGTGTGTGTGCAAACACACTCACACCCAGCTATATGGTATACTTTATAATTACATAGGTAAAAAGATATATTTAAGTCACACAATATTTTTCAATCTAAAAACTAATTTTTCAGGGCTGGATCGGTGGCTCGGTGGTTATGGTGCTTGCCCAGCATGTGCAAGTACACAGGTTCAAACCCTAGCACCCATGTACACAACTAAGTGTCAGACCAATGAAAGTCATGGGAAAAACACAATAAAAAATTGATTCTCTCTCTCTCTCTCTCTCTCACTGTCCTTCTCTCTTTAAAAAAAAAACTCATTTTTCTGTTAAAAATTTAAAAAGAAATAAATTAAAAGATTTTCATGGACTGCTAAAAGCATTATGGGCCTTGCATTTTGCCTACTGTTTATTGGGTGAGTCCACTCTGCTGAACATCCCCAAATGAATTCATTTCTTATTTAAACTACCGCAAGTATAGTCCATATTTGCAGCTAAGGAAGCCCATTCTACACAGTGCAAAACAACGGTGAAATTTTTTTCTTTTCTTCACTTTTCCAGGAATTCGCAAATTCTTCGAAAAAAGGAATGCTTTATTCATTAAAGGGAAAATAATACATTTATGAAGGAAAAGAACAGAGTATAACCAGTTAATGTAGAATCAGTATCTGATAGCCCCAAATGAAAACCTAGGCATATCTCTGATACTCAAGCTACACAGGTACTGCAAAGATCGCTGGGAAAAATGTCATGTTCCCACTCACTCATCTGCCATTTGAATTATCTTTACGCCACTGTACCTTGACCAAATTGTCACCCCTAGTGATACAGAACTCAGTAAATCACTGTTAGGAAGCAAATCAGACATTCTGAATGATATAGTCAAGTGTTAAAAAGTTCTTTCTTTAATGCTGAGACAAAACATATTCCTGAAACATTCAATTTTTCCTGAGTATATCACACACCTAAATATTCTTTATTCTCCAAGTTTAGGTACCTAATATCAGTCCTCACAAACACCACCTAGATCCCCAACTCAAAAAATCTTCATGCAAAGCTGGGGTATGGGAGGAGGGAGGTAGGGGGTGCAACAGGGAGTACTGACCAAATTGTATTGCTGCATTGTGTGCATCTATGAATATGTGACAACACACACCATCATTCTGTACAACTAAATGCACCAATAAAAAATAAGAAAAAAAAAATCATAGGGCTGGAGCAGTGGCTCAGAGGTTACAGCGCTTGCCTGGCATGCGTGAGAACCCTTCATTACATGTTCCTTTCAGTTCTGTGTCAGTGCTCCTTAGGTAACCTGTCATTCCAGAGCAGACCTGGGGAATGCCAAATCAGAGGCACCATCTCTTCGGTCCCTTCAGATTACAGACTCACCTTTACTATGACTTCCATAAGAGGAAAACAAAGGGGAACATAGTTTTAAAAGAAAGCTGGAATTTAATTAAAAATACAGACATTTAAATGTTTTCTTGAAAATATAATAGAGAAAACTGCATAAAACTAAGAACCCAGAAAAATTGATTCTCAATCCTGGTTCTACTCCTTAATCCTGGGGCCTATAAATATCCAGGTCCCTCAGGGTTTTTTTTTGTTGTTGTTTGTTTGTTTTTGTTTTTTTTTTTTTTATGACTTGGAGACTGGAGTGGTTCAGTGGTAGAGCACTTGCCTGACATCTGTGAGGACATGGGGGTTCAAACCCCAGCACCACATATACAACTAAGTGTTGGAAAAACTAGAACCAGATTTTTTTTAGAAAGGTAAATAAAATTGATTCTCTCTTTCTCTCTCTCCTTCTAAAACACAAATTTTGTGACTTGATTTCTCATAAAAAAGTCATTAGCTATATGAAGAAGTAAAATTGATATAACTGTTGATCAACATCATCTCACTTACATCTATGGTTTCCTTTTATCAAAAATGAGGGAAGCACTAAATGGAACTAGAATCAAAAGTACTCCATCATTATTTATCCTTCTGATTGCCATTTCAGATAGGTATTTTCTGCTGTTGAAAACCAACAGATCTATGTACCCCCTGTTTATAGAAAAGAGCTATAACCACTTAAAAATTATAGAAAAACTATGAAGACAAATGACAGCATTACATATCATCTTACACTGACTGAAAATCCTTTCCCCTTGAGTCGCTCATTCACAAAATATTTATTCGTTTCTTATTTGAGTTAGGGTAATGCAAGGTTTTTTTTTAAAGTACCAAACTATGAAATCTCCATCACTTCAATTAACTCATAAATCCACTTTTTTGTCTGAAGGGGTCAGAAGGGTAGGGAGGAGAGAGAGATCACCACATTGAAAGTCTGTCACCTAATCATCCTATACATATGGACATTCTGCTGGGAAACCAGGAAAAAGAATGAGTACTTGATGGGCCATGCATCAGCTGGGGAGCTGAATAACCATACTCCGTGCATTTGAAGGGTAGTAAGGATGTGTGATGGGCAGCTGATTATTTCCACTGCAGTCCACAGCAGTTCAAAGATTTATGAGACTCACCTGTCCCGAGGCAGGTAGCACACATTGGTCTATACCAATGCTACTTATCTAAATGATAAAGTGGGCAATGTGAATGATAAGAAATAAGGACTTTGGTAAAATGGGTATCAGAAATAGCTGAAGACAAGAGGATGATCAGAAGAATGTGATGATTATAAGCAGCAAGGACCTCAGGGAAAATAACAGGGATCGAGGAGGGCAAAGTTCTTAATAAGAAATGGTAAAAATATATCTGGGGCAAAAGTCATGTGAAAGCAGTAATTTCTCAGGGTGTTGTTTCTAATCATGCAACAAAACATGAAATTATGCCTCAGAAATACACTCAGGTCATCCTTTCATCTGCCCCGTTCCAATCTCATCTCCTTTAAGGGTTCTCTACATGGAGTTTATCTTGTTCTGGAGCCCTGCAAACTTCCTCCATCTGGCCACAACTTCCATCATGATGACACCTGCTACAACTTTACCAACGCAGCAAAAGTTCTCCACATATCCCAGAAGAAGGTTCCCACTCTTTCCCTTTGGAACTCTTCTATTATTGGTGATATGGTGGCTCCTTCTGTGGCTGTTTATTGGTATAACGTTATATAAGTTTACTTTCTTTAAGGGGTCTTCATACTATCATATCTCTTCATATATAGAAGTAATTAAAAATATTCAGTAAATGGTTGAAAAGTGAAAACAGATTTAAGTATTAAATTAGTATTTTTTAAACATTTTGCATTGAGAATACTTCTGAAATACAGATTCTCCTTTGGTATAACTGAGATGTATGTTACATTTCTCAAAAGCTCCAAGATGATTCTATTTCATCAGTTTTAAGGAAAAAAATAGGTGTAATTCTGCTGAACTTGAGATAAAACTGTTAAGTCACACTTCAGACAAAAATATGAGGTCAGTGGTTTTAATTACCCAAACATATACTGATAGGCATATGATTTAGCATCAAAAACTTTAGATAGGATTGAGATCCATTTCCTAGAGCAAGCAATCAAACTTCCCAATAAGGAGAATCTCTTCCATTTTATGTGGTCTGTTCCACAGAAAGCCGTTGAAGGAATAATTGTGGGTGAACCACAAAGTAATCCTGATACTATTACCTTTTGTGTACTCCTGTGAGAAAACTAGAAACCACTAAATATTAACAAAAAACACATGTGGAAGCAATATGTGGGTGTTGGTGGAGAAATCATTTTAAATTAAAACAGAAAAAGTCAATAGCTTATATGAATCCTCATGACTGTTTATGAAATCCTTTACAATAAATCCAGGAAAAGTATGTTGAAAATCAAAATTATGCACATGGTTAATAAAGGGAGACACAGATATCACTGTAAGGGAAAATTGCATATTTTTCTTTGCTGAAACTTCAACTAACTTTATCAATTTTGAGATAACACTATGTAGTTTTGAGGTTTTGCATCTTTCAAGCAGCTTTTGGCACAGTGGTAAATATTACCAATCAAATGCCATAAACAGTCACCTGTTGAAAAATGTCCTTCAAAACATCAATCGAGGGGCTGGAGCGGTGGCTCAGTGGCTTCAGCGCTTGCCTGGCAAGCACGAGGACCCAGGTTCAAACCCCAGCACCGTGTACACAACTGAGTGTTGGAGCAACTAAGGCCATGTGAAAACCTCAATAAAGTTGTTTCTCTCTTTCTCTGTCTCTCTCACTGTCCCTCTCTCTTAAAAAAAAAAATCAGAGTAATGATGACAGGAAAGCCCTCACAGTAGTCTACGGATTGAGCATTATCTAGGAATAAATGCACCCCTCCCCACACAAAGAAAAAAAGAACTTGCAAGATCGTCTTTCAAAGAATGTTTACGCAAACACAAACTTTTAATATATCAAAGGGCAAAAGTCAGGCACAGACTCTGTGAACACCACGGTGATAATCATTCAGAATCTTAAAAACAAATAAAACAGACTAAATATGACAGGGGAAAGGTTTTGGGGTATCATAGATTATCCCCTAAAATAATAGGTTTGGAGTACAGAATAAATATGTAAAAATCTAACATAGGAAAATTTGCTTTTCTAAGGCTTTATTATGTTCAGGTCTTAAGCTAAAAAACACTGTTTCTTTATTCTCTTTGTTTTATTTTTTATTTTTTTAAGCTGGATGAAGTCCAAATCATCAGTTTCAAAAGAACAAGGTCAAAAACTAAGAATAGACCAGACCAGGATGGTTTCTCCTCATGCTGCTGGCCCTGCAAAGCAAATGAAATACATGTTCATACAGAGTCTGTAATGTGAGCAATAAGGAAAAAAATGCCTTGAAAATCCAGGTGGCACTGGAAAGGAATTTCAGAAACTTGCATTCTTTTTTGGGATCAAAGACACAAAAATTGGTCTCAAAAACTCAGAATGTTATTGGGTCAGTTTCAGGGTGGTTCCATAACTGTGCAAGAGGAAACTGGTCTTGTGGTACCCTGGGGTACTGCTGTGTGCGAGTGACTGAGTCAGCCCACCAGACACCCATGTCTTGCCAAATCTGAACTTAGTGACCTACCATGAGAGGCCTGAATTCAGCCCCGGTGCAAGTATTTAGTCAAGGTCTGGAAATGTGAAAAAGCACCTGAGAAAGAACTGTGAGGCAGGACATAGGACCCTCACTGGACTGTGAGTAGGGACAGCCCCCATGGCCACTAAGGAGACCCACTTGACCCATGCTTCTGAGAGCCCATTCCAGCTGAGATGGAACAGAACCTGAAATCAGGGGAGGGATATTTGAAACTTTAATTTATGTGGACTTTATCTTTGGATGTAATTTCTCCTGTGTTAGGGATACTGTAACATTAAACATGATTAGTAGGGCTGGAGTGGTGACTCAGTGGTTAGGGCACTTGCCTGGCATGTGCGAGGACCTGGGTTCAAACCCCAGCACCATGTACACAACAAAGTGTTGGAGCAACAAAATCCACATGAAAAACTAAATAAAATTGATTCTTTCCTTCTCTCTCTCTCTCTCTCTCACTGTCCCTCTCTCTCAAAAAAGAAAAAATTAGTCAAGATTGAATTACAGGAGTATTTTTGACAGATATTGTAATTGAATAACTTCTGAAGAAACACTGGATATGTGAGTTTGGAGTGAGAAGTAGTGGGGTTTTGAATTACAGCAAGGTCCTAAAATGCTACCCTAAAATATTTTAATGCTATCTAAAGCAATGGAATCTAATAGATGGCTCCATGATCATGCGAATATGTTCTAGCCTTTTCTCTCCTAGAGTTTTGCACTTTCTATTGAGCACTGAAATGTGCCTACTGTGCCCAGTGGCTGAGTCTATATTTTATTTGATTTTAACTCATTAGAATTGAGGATAGCTGGTAGCTCTCTTACTGGACAACACAACTGTAGGAGTGATAATTAAATTTCCCATTAAACACACAAAGGAGCAGTGCTATTTTCAACTTTACAAATCAAGAGCAGAACTCCTTGGGAAACCACAGTTTTCTCCTCCAGGGAGGCCAGACTTAACTCTGGTGAGCCACTGGTTTGACTGCTAACTCTAAGTGGTTTAAGAGAATCAAAAGAACTCAGCTTTGGTGGGGTCTTCCATTCCTCAGAGCTCTCATTGCTGGCAGAATTGCACTAGCGAATACTCTTGCCTTTCTCTTCCTTCCTTTCTGACTTAGACCTTGCGTTCCATTTGGAATCCGAAGAGACTACCTTCCCGTTTACTCCTACTGTGGTGAGCCTTCAAGGGTAGAATCTGCCCCGGTCAGGAAGTTTCCATTTTTCCAACTATGTCTGCCTGAGTAGGTAAACTAATATCAGACCAAAACATTAGAAAGCTCAATCTGATATGAAATGCGTTGTATAATGCAATCAAGATTTTGTCAGTAATAAATTGTTATAGCTCCATATGTTTGATTTCAATGCCTACTAATTAGCTGCATCCACAACATGAAGATAAAAAAATCTAATTTATTAACCGACACTTCTCAGAATTTCAGTATTGAATATTTCTGATTGTTGAATGGCTACAAAAGTGAAGGTAGAAATTGCATTTGTGGTGGACTCCTTTTCTCTGAGAATACCTGATTAATACTTATAGGCAAGTATTAAGGCAAGCATGAATCAGAGGAGTAAATCAAATGCAAGTGCTTCATACTGTGATTAAAATGTTTATTTCTATATTATGTGAAAGTTCTCTTTTCTATCATATGAAACATTTACATGATTCATTAATGAAGACTTTTATAATTCCCACTTTATTGTAAACTGTAGGAAGAAAAGACCACGTATGCTTTTAGGTCATTGTATCTCCAGGACAGAAAACTGATTGGCATATATAAGATGCTCAATAAATAAATAATGCAATATTTCATCTAATGACATAAAAAATATCTTTAGTATGAGCAGAGATTATGATGCAAAGACAATTTTCAGCATTTTCTTTAGTCGTGGTCTACAGAAGTAAGAAGTTCTGTAGAAGAAATCTTGTTTGAAAATTTGGATATAGTTCCCAGGAACACAAAACTAAAAATGGTCATCATGATAGAAACCAGTTACAGTGACTGGACTTAGGCTATGCTTTTGCTTGTATTTTGAAGGTCAATACCAAAGAACTCACAAGAGTTGACTTGATAATTCAAGATGAGTAATCATGATGCTCAGAAAACCGCACCAGCCTCCATTTGTTTTTATTAGGTTCAAACACTGATCAGAGCATTCTAGAAAAATCCACAGAGTCATGATAGGGACGGTATGAATTGGGATCCTTACCACTTGTTCTTAATAGCTCTCCCCTATAGCATGTTTTTAGGTTCATAAAGCAAAAGCCAGTAGGAGTGCTGCGAATTCATGTTATCATTGGACCTAAAGAACACTGATATCTGATATTTAGTTTTCATTTTTGCATCCATAGATTTCTAGATCTTAGACAATTTTGTAAACCTGGAATAATGTGTTTTTTGGCCTCATGTAGAGCCTGTGCACATTATTTAAATTAAACTGGAAGGCCAAATGCTAGGACAGTATGAATGCAACCATTTGTATAGATAAAGTGGGGAAGATGCCTGCTCTCAACTGAAGAGCAGCAATCAGAACAGATTTGTAGATTTCCAAACTGCTTGGTGGAAATGCTCACAAATTCTTAGGGACAGACCTTGATTTCTTACCATTGAGTAGAATGAAGTCTTGGGGTTAATGCAACTTGGATATTAAAGGAAAATTAGCTACTGGAAAGATGACTTATATATGCAGTCCAGCACTCTGGATTAATTGGAAATGGTGGAAAGGATTTAAGAATCTTTAGACTATTGCTCAGGAACATGACCTGGTTGATGGAGTAGTTGATGAGGATTGGAGAATTGTGCATGCTAAGAAATTTAATTTAAATATATCAGAACATTTTCCTGTCCTGGGGTATCAGATACAGTTCATATCACTTTATCTGAAGAATATTATTTAAAATTTGAGAAGACTCAAAAAATAAGACCTAAAAACATAATCAGGTGAATAATACACAAAGACTGGTATAACTAGCCAAACTAAAATGGTCTGATTTCCCTAGCTAAGAGAGAGAAACTGAGGAAGCACATTAACATAAAAATCAACATGACTTCCAGATTTAAAAAAATACATATTTGTTTAACATTCCTAGTATCAGGGCAAAGCAATATGCTTTGAGGAAACAAGATCACCAATATTTTATCAATATAAAGTAGGAACATATTCTTTAAACATATATACATCTGATTTAAAAAATTATCAAATTTATGAAAAACAAAGTCATACACAGTTACGAAAAGAAACCTTGTATATACCCAGCCTTCATAAACCTCTCCTAAAACTACCATTTGTCCACTGACCCTAAAATTAGAAGGGTCTTGATATATCACCAATGGCCACAATATTTTATAAAAAGCAACATAAACAATAGCTAACATTTAAATATCTGAAATAAACATTGACAATTTAAGGAGTTTTCAGGAAAAAAAGATCTCTTTGTTCAGGTATTATGAAAACATTTGAACTTAAGGGTCCTATACTGTTTTTGGAGTATAATTATCTCTATTTTAGGAATATATAGGCAAGAAAGAGAAACCCAGTGTTATCCAACTATTAATTTATCACTGGGGGTCCTGAAGCAGATACATCTGACCAGTGACCAGAGAATCCTTATGCCATATGGGTCTTTAGGAGATTAGAACATTTCTTTCTAAGGAATGAAAATTGCCTTCATTGAAGACATGCACCAATAAATTTTTTAATCTGACACTAAGGGAGATATGAAGTTCTTTGATAGAGGAATCTTTGATCTTAGGCTAGAAAGCTGAGAGAAGAAAACAAAGCAATGAAAAATCAAGGCATAGTCTCAATTTAAATGTTTTTTAGGAATACTTCATTGAAGTGGAAATTTTCTCCTGAAATACAAACCAATAAACCTAATGTACTGAACTTTTAGACTGATAGTCTATGTCTCTGAACCATGAAATTATAATAAATAATGTGACTCATTTAACAAGGGCTCTGTTTTCCAAAATCTGAGTTTATGTAAACATCACATAGATCAATACTCTTCTGTCAGGCAAGAAGGAAAATAATTTGTTTTTATAATATAGTTCATGTAATTCAGAGACACAATCTGATTTAATCTTTAGAATAAGCCTAGAATGAGTAAGAGCAGGTATAATGATTTCTAATCTGTAAAAGTAAAAATACAGATCCAAAGAACAAGAAAATTTATCAATAGCTTCTTAAAAGCTATAATGCACAAATAGCTTCATTAGGGGCTCAGTTAATAAATTTAGATTTGAACAAATCTGACTCTAAGACCTTGCCCTTAAACCCCTATATTTTAAAATGTCTTGCACAAAGTAACATGGACTTACTACTAGAACTGTCAAAACACTCAGAAATAAGTGTTTTCCTTATTATACAAATTACCTAAATTGCACCCCAAATCCATCTATCTCTAGATAGAATGGGGAAGACACTATGTAGACATTTATCAAACCCTTTCCCTTAGCTCCCACATACATGACTCTTCCCTGCCTTCTGTTAAATTAGGTTGCTGAGATTTGGCTGATGCAGTGTAGATAGATATTACGCATACTTATTACAGACCTGACCTATAAAATTCTAGAACAGATTCCATGTTCCCCATCCCTCTCCACTAGCTGAACAAGCAAGACAAAAGGGAAATAGAAGAACAAGAGAAAAGAATCCTGGATCCCTGCACGGCCATGTCTAAGGCCTTCTATCTACCAGTGATGGAGAGTGGAAAATACATGAGCAGGAATTCAACTTTCACTGCCGTAAGCTGCTAATATTTTGGAATATCCAGAATGGCTTTACCATTTCAGACTCCCACCAAGAACATGTAATAATTCAAGTTGCTCCACATTCTCCCCAACTATGAGAAATCAATCTTCTTACTATTAGATAGGCTAATTGCCTATAATAATAATTCTGGATTTAATTTGTGTTTTCTTGATGACTTGTAATTTTATGTTCATCATTCGTTACATATTCATTTGACAGTGAATTTCTCAAACATTTCCCCTATTTTTAATTGAAAAGTTTACCATGTTACTATTGTGTGATAGGAGTTTTTATAATACTCTACATACAATATTTTATCAAATATGTTTTTGGTCATAAACTGTGTCACCTGCAATTTCATTTTCTTACTGATGTATTTCACAGGGCAGAAGTTGTATGTATATACAGAGTCCACCTTATCCATTTACGGCTTATACATTTTTTTATGAGAATGGTCTATTATTTTTTCTTTTAATTATTTATATTTTTTTCATTTGTAACTTGGAATATGATTCATATATTCAGAGTAAGCATTCATGTTTGTCACATAGATTTATCTAGTTGTTTCAAAGCATTTATTGCAAATAATTTACTCAAAGAATGTCTTGGTACATTGATGAAAAATCAATTGGCCATTATCTGTTTTTTTAATTTCTGGACAGTATTTTTACTGATTGAATTATTTGTCCAAACTTATGCTACTATCAGAGTCTGGTTTATAATTGAATTCTAATAAAATTTGAAATTAGGGAATATAATTCCCCAAATTTATTCTTTTTCAAGATGTTTTGTCTATTTTAGGTCATGTATATTTCTATATAAATTTATAATTTGCCAATTTCAAACTCTCCCCCTAAACTTTGATTTTGACTGAGATTGCTTTGAACTTACATATAAATTTTAGAATTAATCTTTCAATAAAATTGAGTTATTTGACCATGGATTGAGCATAGATACAAGATCTTTAAATTCTCTAAGCAAGCCAGGCATTGTGACTCATGTTTGTAATCCCAGAGACGTACGTGGAAGGATGAAGGAGCAGGATCACAAGTTTATGGCCAGCCTTAGGAACTTAGTAATATTTGCCTCAAAATAAAAATAAATAAATAAATAAAAAGGGATAGGGATGTAGCTCAGTGGTAAAGCACCCCTGTATTCAATCACTGTTACCAAAAAGATTAATTCTGTAAGCAAAATTTTATAATTTTCTCTGCAGAAATCTTGCTCATATTTATTAAATCTCCCTGAGTATTTTATATATGGAGGATGTTTTTACAAGTAACATATATAAAATTTATTTTCTAATTGTTTCTGCATATATACAGTAATAGATTTGTGTAAAAATTGCCCTTGTTTCATATGCCCTTTCTATATTTGCTTTTTATAGTAATTGCCTTTTAGTTTTGTCAAAATTTTCTACGTAAATATTTCATCTGTGAATAGAGACAAGACAGTTTCTTACTGTTTCTGAATTGATGCACATTTTTCTCAATTTCTTGTATTTTTACATTGATTAGGATACCCAGTGTAACACTGAAAACAACTATCCAGTTCTTAGCTGGAACATACTCAAAATTCCACCATTATGAATCATGTTTGCTGTAGAATTTTTAATAATGCACTTTATGAGATTAAGTAAATTCTTTTCTATTCCTAATCTTCTGATAATTTCTATCATGAGTGGGTATTGAATTATTCAAATGCTTATTCTGTATTCCTATATCATATAGTTCTCTCCCTTCTTCTGTTAATGTGGTACTGTACATGATTAATTTTAGAATGTTCCAATCAATCTTGCAATCCTGGGATAAACTCCAAATGCCTATAATATATTATCCCCTTATATATATAATGAAATAGACTTGCCAATATTTTGTTAA